>JANSVA010032809.1:0-14147 GCA_025504915.1 Erythroxylum reticulatum | reverse complement strand
TGCTTTTTCTTATCCTTGGAAATGTCTAGCATTCCTTTCTTTTTGTATATTATTTGGGGAGCTACCAAATGCTATAATGTTCAAAGATTTGTTAACATTTAAGAGTCCATTCCTTAGGCTAGTAAAGATTTCATAATATGCATAACTAAGTGTTCTATAATTGCATAGACTTTGGAAGTAGCTCAATGTAAAAATAAAGTAGTCATATTTGAAGAAAAGATATCTTAGAGCATGTTAGATGGATTTATCATTCCTTTTAATCGTTCAAATTCATGCACTAATTTAAGCTTAGGAGGAATAATTTCATCATGAGGATTGTGTCTCAATTGTTAATAATTCCTAAAAGGTTAAATGATTGGAAGGAAAAAAATTGTTTTCTATCAAATGAGATAAGTTTATAAACTTTTAGGGCCATTTAGAGGGGTTTTGACAAGAGATTTTCCTAGTGGAATAAGAATAATACAATCATAAAGTTCTTATCCCAAAAACCTATCAATTAAATCTATCATGTTCTACCCTAAGAGACTCTTCATTCTAAACCTAACCTAATGTACTCAAAGTTGTCTTGTAGATAAGAACACATATATAGATTCTTTTCTTCATTCTTCATTTCATTTATCTTTAATATCATATTTGAAAACAATGTAGTTTTTGTGACACCTATTGATATTTAGCTTTTCATTTTTTGAATTAAATATGATGAACGATTTCAATGAGGTTTATCTTGTTTAATTATTAAATGCTAATATTTCAAAATTTTATTTTCAAATAATTACACCATGTACGGTAAGTATTCATGTCAAATTACTTAGGCCATCTATTAGTGTATAGATGTGAGACAACTTATTAAGTAGAGTCGAAATAATGGTTTTTAGCAAAATCTCTTTTAAAAATATTCCTAGAATTGACATGTAAAGAAAGAAGTTTAAATGTAGACTTGTGCATGTTCAGTAACAATTTGATATGTTTAGAAACAAGGTTGAGGAAACACTCCATGCATGTTCCCATGTTAAATAAAATGATAAAGCTTTGTTCATGTTCTTAAAAAGGTCAATTTTTGTTATGTTTGAAATAATTATATTGTTGATTGAATATAATGATATGAGATTTTTGATATAATTTCACAGATGGAATTATAAACATCTAACAACTTTAATCATAATAATGTTAATAAAGTGGTTTACTTTTGTGGGTTAAATGCTTCATTAAAAACATTAAAGAGAGAGAGTAATATGTTTTGTTACTTTTTACTTTTTATTATTGAATGGAGGTTTAAATTTTGTGCTAAATTTTATTCAACATTGTTTTGCTACTAAAGACAAGTATAGTTAAATGTAATATGTTAAAACTTATAATTTGGTAAAAACATACATTAATTAGGTCACCAATACACCACTGGATCCAGAAACATCATTTATCCTTCATCATTTATCCTTGCATATATGATCTATCATACATAGATACTTCTTGTGAATTTATCATATATATACAACCTTTAAGCAAAGTAATAATGTTCATTTAGTTTAAGTAGCAAATATATAATTTGGTTACAAAATATACCAAATCATTTGTCATAGGTTGAAATAAAATAATACACCATATCAATTGTTTAGTTTGTGAACTTGGTAGTTACTAGTGCTAATTGTCACTCGTCTTCACTTACAATAGCTTATAATTGTCTTGAAGTGATGTTAGACTTACCCTTAAACCTAAGATCTCTTTGTTCAAATGAAAATTTTAATGAAATTTGTATCAGTTTCTATATTTTTCATTCTAGGTCCATCATCATCATCTTTCTTCATATACTTCAGAAAGATCCTTTTGTGTGTCGGTTGAGGTAAGTGATTTTGTTTTTTACTACATTTTTATGAACTTGTTCCGATTATTGAGATGCTTTATATATATTTAGTTAATTTGCTTTTTATTGCTTTAAGTTAATAGGTATTTTAATATTTGATTAATAGGTATTTTTCCTCTATGGATAAGATTTTGATGAATAACGTTAGGGTTTCCCATAAATCCATTGATGGAGTGAGAATGTTTATAAATTTTGTGCTTGAAAAAGGGAAAAGATTGTGAAATTTCATGCCCTTGTGCACTTTGCGTGAATTTTTATATGAGATCTCAGATGAATGTTTTTGACCATTCAATGCAATTTAGCATGGACCAATCATACACTCGCTAGGTTTTACATGGTGAGCTGCCAGAATATAGATTTATCTCTAGGGAAGAAAGGCTTGGCGTTGCAAATGTAGACATTGATAGGACGGGCAATGATATTAATGAAGGTGATGGTGATGAGGAGGATGATGGCATGCAAGATTTGCTTTATGGTGGGTACTTTCTTAAATGATTATCTAATTGATCAAGATGGAAGGAGTCCTCCTATAGGCATCGGAGATTCTATTATGGGTTCCTTTCATGAATTGTTGAGTAAAGCAACTGAAGAGTTGTACCACGGATGTACAAACTTTTCAAAGTTGTCATTTTTAATAAAGTTGCTTCACTTGAAAGTATACAACAAGTGGAGCAATAAGTTATTTGACATGTTACTTGCTCTGCTAAGGATGTATTACCTAATTGTAAATCTTTACTGAAGTCCTATTATGAAGCAAATCAATTTCTACGAAACCCAGGTTTAGTTTATGTGTCGATACATGCATGTAAGTACGATTGTTCTTTGTTTTGGAAAGAGTATGAGGTCTTGGAAAGTTGTCCCCAGTGTGGAACATCAAGATGGAGAATTAATGATAACAGGGTAAGAAGATACCTCATAAAGTATTGCGGTACTGTCTATTAACATCCATATTACAACGATTATTCATATTAAGTAAGACCGCTAAACAAAAGACATGGCATAATGATAGGCCGAAAGGTGACAGTAATACCATGGTCCATCCTTCTAATGGAGAAGCTTGGAAGAGATTTGATGAGCTATATCCTGAGTTTGCCAGAGAACCACGTAATATTAGACTAGGCATAGCAACAGATGGATTCAATCCACATGGCAATTTGTCACTTTCAGACAACGTGTGACCTGTTGTTCTCTTAGAATACAATTTACTCCCTTGGATATGTATGAATGAGTCAATTTTTATGCTTTCGCTAGTTATTCCAGGTCTGAAAGCGGTGGGTAGAGACATTGACGTCTATATGAGACCATTAGTAGATGAGTTAAATGAGTTATGGGAGAACAATTTTGATGTATTTGATCCTTTAAAAGGAGAAAAATTTCAAATGCATGCAACTTTAATGTGGACTATCAATGACTTTCCAACCTATGGTAATATTTCTGGGTGGAGCACTAAAGGTTATAGGGCATGCCCTATTTGTAACAAGCACACTCTTTCTTGTAAGTTAAGAAGTAAGCTTGGTTACTTAGGCTATCAACGTTTTCTTCCTTACGATCATCCATGGAGAAAAGCAAGAAGTTTGATGGCAAAGTGATCATCAGCCTATACCTAACTTACTAGATGGAGATGATGTGATGGAACAATTATATTATGTGGATAATATATGTTATGGAAAGCACCCCAGCAATAAGAGGAGAACGAGATTGGAAGGAGAGTTGATTTGGAATAAAAGAACATTCTTTTTGATCTACCATATTGGCATAAGTTAGGATTAAGGCATAACTTGATGTCATGCATATAGAAAAGAATATTTGTGACAATATCTTTAGTACTTTGATGAATGTTGAAGGTAAAACCAAAGATACAATCAAGGCTCGACTTGATTTGGAAGATATGAACATTCAAAAGGAATTGCACTTGAAAAGAGAAGCTGATGGAACTATTGTGGCAAAACCTCCAGTATGCTATACAATGTCTTCCGATGAGAAGAAGAAGTTTTGTGAGTATGTAAAGCAAGTGAAGTTTCCAGATAGTTACGCTTTTAATATATCTAGATGTGTTAATGTTGATGAAAGGAAGATTACTAGACTTAAGTCTCATGATTATCATATACTGTTACAAAGCATTCTTCTATTAGGAAGGTGTTTTAATGGAGTTGGGGGACTTCTTTCGTCGAATTTGTAGATGAAGTTCGAATAAGGATCAAGTACAGAAGATGTGTGATGAGATAACTTTAATCTTATGCAAACTTGAAATGATATACCCACCGACATTCTTTGATGTCATGGTACATTTGGCTATTCATTTGCCAAATGAAGCCTTACTTGGTGGACCAGTTGCGTGTAGATGGATGTATCCAATTGAGAGGTATTATTTAAATTTATCCTATCACTCTTAAAAGTTAACTAAATAGTGTCCTATCTAATTACGGTTTATCATTTGTTAAGATTCCTAGGTACACTAAAGAGATTTGTTAGAAATAAAACAAATCCAAAAGGGTTAATTGCTAAAACTTATGTTGTTAAAGAGTGCATGACATTCTGTTCAATGTATCTAAAAGGAATTGAAACCAACTTCATTGTACCAGAGCGAATCAATGATGTGATTGATGGTAGTGACGTATTAGTGTTCTTCCAACGATGTAAGCTGATTGGTGCTGGCAAAATAATTGCTCTTCCTAAAGATGAGTTAGAGATTGCACATTAGTATGTATTTATGAATTATCATGAGATTAGGCCCTTTATTGAGTAAGTTTTTCTAACCAATTGTGAAATTAAGATATGTAATAAGTAGAGATATTTCATATAATCCTGATTGAATTTTTTTTCATCCATAGTGAGCACATGGATGAGTTGAGGCAACAAAGTCCATTATATGTTGACAGAAGGCATAGAGAACAATTTTCTTCATGATTAAAGCATCGGGTGAGAAAGGTTTGTATGTGGTCTGTACTAATAATTGTATATAGATTATACTAAAAACTTATTGGATTTTTTCATCAGTAAATAATTTACCAACATAAAAACTTACCATTGCTAAATTTTCATACGAAACTTCACAGTCGCTAAATTTACCGAAGTACATACAATATCCTTTGCTAAATTGCCAACGGAAAACAACTTAACGATGCTAAATTTGCCGATGGAAAACAACTTACTGTCGCTAAATGTTCCGATGGATTTTCAATTCTTTTTCTATTCTATCTGTAAAGTTGCTGACGGACTTAAAATTTTCGTTACTAAAGATTACCAACAACTGTTTCTTTGACGACTCATGTAGTTAGTAATTTCCGTCGCTCAATACCCATTTTCTTATAGTGTTAACAATTATCATATTTTCCATTTTATCTGATATTGTTGTAGGGAAACTGGAGAACGATTCTGACTGATGCAGGATCATCTAATAGAGCAAAGCTTGAAGAGAGCCGCTTCTTAGTGGACGGTAGTGAATTATCTTATGGTGCTTGTGAGACACAAAGACGCATATCTCTGAAGGTGTGACTCTCTCATTGATTCCTGCCTCTTGTAAGACCTTTTGAATTGGTACAATTTTGCTGTAAAATCCTAAAGTCTAGAACACTTGTGATGAAGCACTATACCATTGTATTATCGCTGCCATTTGACTGAACTATTCAGGGTACAAGGTTGAAAATTGATGATATTCCTTTTCACCCTTTTGTATTCTTTTCCTTTGGAAACAGGTTGCGGAGGTTCTCGTTAGGAAAAGAAGGCCAGCAGCAAAGCAGGATCAACATCAAGGTGCAGCTTGCCATTACACCCTTGACCCAGCATTCAGTCCCAAGAAAGAAAAGGACTTTATATCATCATCGAAGGCCGAGGCCTCTGAATTTGACCGGGAAATTATCTAATCTAACAGATTTACCATAACATAATCCAAGATGATTGTAGCAATTTTGTCATTTCAATTATGTGAAGAAGGTAAATCTCTCGCTTCAGATGCTCGTTGGTGTGGCAATGGCATCGCAGTTACTAGTTTACATTAGCTAGAAAGGAAACAAATTACCTTCGGCGTTGAGGAAATCCATTTCATTTAAGATGTGTAATTAGTTAGTGTGGTTGGTATAAACTGATGCTTGACATTGATGTTCTTGCAGAATGACGTGTTTTCCTATGCCTACAGCTCATCACCTTGAGCAGTATTATACAATAAGCTTCTAAATGGTCCACTTAACTTGCGGTAGATTCAATAGATATTTTTAATTTTTAAATTCACAAACAATTGTCGTAGGGCCAAATTATCCCAGCTTTCTTACAGCGGCTTCAGCTTGTAATTTATGGACCAACTGTTGAGATATCATTCTACGGTTGAACTTAGTATTAGAAGCACAATCACATGAAAGGCGGTATCACTACAATAAAACTGACATTTCTAATAGTCAGTTTTTTGTGACAATTTCAATATTTGTCACCAAAAGTCCAGCTTTTTGCGATGTTTTGAAGAATCATCACTAAATATGTATTTAGCAAATCATCGCTAAATGTTAGTTCTTTTGCGATAATTTCAAAATTTGTCGCCAAAAGTCCAACTTTTCGCTACATTTTGGTGAGTTGTTGCAAAATGCATGATCTTTTACAACAGTTTAACTATTTCATTGCCAAATGTGGAGCATTTTGTGACGATTGCCATAATCGTGGCAAAAGTTGGACTTTTCGCGACAAATTTTTTAAATCATCACTAAAGGTTGAAATAATTATAATTTTCAGCTAAAGCATTCAAACTTTACAGATTTATTTAAATCTATGGATTTATACACAAATGATTATTTAATGATGCTTATTGTATATAGTACACCTCCGATCATATAAAATATTTCATGAAAATGGAATGGAGTATCTAAAAATTGAAAATATTTTTAAAGTTTTAAACATATTGTTGAAAAACATATGGTAAATAATTTAAAAATTGAAAAGCATATATTTTTTTATATAAAAAGATAAACATAACTAAAATTTTAATGTTAATAAAATCAAAATATTATAAATTTAAGTTAACTCATATTTTTATTCATTAATATTTATTAACAATAAAATAAAAATACATATAAATATTGAAATATGGTAAGCAATATAATACAAATCCTAGCGACAAAAAGAAAAGGCCACGCCTTTTAAATCATGCTAAAACCAACATTCTCCTTGGCAACTTGTTATTTATTATAATTAAGAAAACAACAAAGCTTAAGTCCAACGTTAAACTTGAACCAATTCTTTTGTTCTCTTTATACTTAATCCTATGGATGAATATTCAGGAAAAGCTTTTATATATTGAACACATAATACAAAAGGTTAAGTTACATACATAATAACAAACTTGCGGAAAAGATAAGAGAAGAAGGAGCTTACCTGGAGAATGTTGAGAGAGAGAGAGGCAGGAGAGAGATAAGAGAAGATAAATAAGTGAGCCTCTTTTGAAAGGAAAATATTAATAAACTAAAGGTTATTAGATTTACTAGTACATACTGACATCAAATTCGTGTCAACTCTATCGCAAGCATTGAATTTTAAATGAACAACATTGATCTCATCCTCTTACACTTGTCCAGAAGAAAAAGGCTACAATTGCCAACTTAACTTGTGAAGAAAAGGAACAGGTTTCGTTTATCACCAAGAAAATTCCCATTTTATGACAATTATTATATTTGATATCCAAATAGGGTATACATGTTTCAAATAGGTTAAACAACTTTAAAATGTCAGAATCTCGAAATTTGATCTCTTTTAGATATTTCTTTAAACTATATTCTGTTTTTAACTTCTTTTCAAATAGTAATATTAATTGGCTCAAAATGATTGACATAACTAGTCATGGTAGGAGTTAACTAGGAGCAGCCAGATTCAATATAGGGACAATAAGAAAGAGATAATGTCCATCCATCATAAAAATAATAAGAATGAAAATCCAGAACTTTCTCTCTTCATTTTTGTTCCTCTTCTTTAGATTATCAGTTTGAAAATCATAAAATGTTTTATATGATTAATGTTTTATGGGATTTTTAAAAACATATCATTATGTGTTATCATATTTAGTTAAAACTTTACTTGCAATTATAGATGTGCTTTGAAATTATCATTTTTGTTTTCATGTAAAAAGCATTACTATTATGGTCAAACCATATAATTTCATAAATGGTGGTTACCTTTAGTGTATGTAATTTATACACGTATGAGGTATGGTACCGACATGTTTTCTTAAGTCATGCTTGAAATTTTTCAATGATTATTTCCAAGTCTTAGGTTTTTTCTTCCGATTTTTGATGATTCCTAGAGCTATATGTTTTATGGAGGTAGATCTCATAGTAGAACTATTAGTGAAAAATCAAATATGATAAAGTTGGATTGCAATTTAGTAAAAATGTAACAATGGACAAGATTAAAGTGAAAAAGATTAGTCCAAGTTTCATGTTCAATTTCATTATTTGTTTCAATTAAAACTTATTATGTCAACTTCTAATGAGTTATCATTATATTATTAGAGCTTCATCATTAGTCGTTCATCGGATTTGATTGTCCATCCATCCAAGTAAGTTGTCAAACTTTTGTTCAATTTTTATATTATACTTTAAAAGAGAAGAATTTTTCTTTCTGTTTTATATGAATAGAATCTCAATTTTGTGTGTTGTTCTTTGGAATTTTGTTGGAATGAGTTTTAAGCATTAAATACATAATTTGTTGTATAAACCCCTAAGATGGTACATAGGCTGAAAACCATAATGCAGCTCCGATGAGGCTGATCGGTGAAATATTCCATGAGCCTAGGAGTTACAGTGAAAAAACCCTTTCTTAATTCATGTGGTTTAACAATGTTATGTAACATATTGTTTGTTTGAATTCAAACTTAGTATGTGAATTTGTAATTCATAATTTTAGACTAGGAACATAAGAAATCCACCTATAATTATGGATGATCAGAGACATAATAAACCCCTAGGATGGTATATAGGCTGGAAACCCATGATGCAGCTACGATGAGATTTTATCGGTGAAACATTCCACGATCCTAGGAGTTATAGCAAGAAGGCCCTTTCTTGATTTATATGGTCTAACAATGCCACGTACAATATTGTTTTTTTTGTATTTCATAATTGTAAACTAGTAACATAAGAAATCCACCTATAATTATGGATGATCTAAGGAATAATAAACACCTGAGATGATATATAGGTTTAAAATCCATGATGCAGCTCCGATGAGGTTTATCGATGCAATATTCCATAGCCTAAGACTTATAGTAAGAATACCCTTTCTTGATTCATGTGGTCTAACAATGTCGTATACTGTATTGCTTTTTTAATTCAAACTTAGTATGTGAACTTGTATTTCATAATTTTGGGCTAGTAACATAAGAAATCCACCTACAATTATGGATAATTCAAGGCATAATAAAATCCTAGGATGTTATATAGGTTGGAAACCCATGATGTAGCTATAATGAGACTTATTAGTGAAATATTCCATGACCCTAGGAGTTACATTAAGAAGACCTTTCTTGATTCATACCACATATCATATTGTTTTTTAATTCAAACTTAGTATGTGAACTTGCATTTCACAATTTCGGACTCATAACATAAGAAATCCATCTATAATTATGGATTATCCAAAGCATAATAAACCCATGGGATGGTATATACGTTAGAAATCCATGACACAGCTCTGATGAGGCTTATCGGTGCAATATTCCACAGCTTAAAAGTCACAGTAAGAAGGCCCTTTCTTAATTCATGTGGTCTAACAATGTCGTCTATTGTATTGCTTTTTTGAATTCAAAATTAGTATGTGAACTTGTATTTCATAATTTTGGACTAGTGACATAAGAAATGCACCTATGATTATGGATGATCCAAGTCATAATAAATCCCTAGGATGGTATATAGGTTGGAAAACTATGATGAATCTTCGATGAGGCTTATCGGTGCAATATTCCATGAGCCTAAGAGTTACAGCGAGAAGACCCTTTCTAAATTCATATGGACTAATAATGCAACGTACCATATAGCTAGATGGACAAAAGTTGGATGTCTCATCAGAAATGGTCCACTGAATACTTAGAAGGCGTTAAGAGTTTCATACAATTTGTAAAAGATCAAATGGATGTTGAATGTTGTATTCATTGTCCATATATAGATTGCTTAAATGTGAACATTCAAAGTTAAGATGTGGTATATAATCATTGATAATCTGAGGCATAGATAAATTCTATACTCCATGACTTTATCATGGCAAACATTTTGAAGCAAGTTGTAGTAGAAGTGTTGATACAAGTGTTGATGATAGTAACAATAATGATATAGAATATTGTGATATTATGACAATGCTGATGATGAGATTGGCAAGAAGTTAGAGGATTATGGGAAATATATGGAGACTTTAAATGAAACTAGTTTACCTAACATAATTGGTAGTATTATAGAAGATAATTTTGGAAAGTTATTGAAAGTTTCTCAAGAAGAATTATATCTAGGGTGCTCTAAATTCTTACAGCTATTTGTTGTTGTGAAGTTATTACATTTTAAGGTTTATAATAAATGTAGTAACAAATCTTTTGAAATGTTAATTGACATACTCAATGATGCATTACTTGTTTGACACAAATTGTCAAAATTTTACAATGAAGCAAAGAAATTGTTGAGGGACCTTGGATTAGGATATACATCAATACATGCTTGGAAGTATGATTATGCTATAATTTGGAAGGACAGTAAAGATATTAAAGAATGTACCCTTTGTGGTACATCAAGGTGGGGAGTGGATGATGAGAAAGGGAAAAAATACTATATAAAATCTTTAAATACTTTCATATTAAACCATGACTACAAAGGCCTTTTATGTCAACAAAAACAACTATAAATATACGGTGGTATAAAGAGTAATGCATTAATGATAACATTGTGCGTCATCCAGTAGACTCAATGCATGGAAAGACTTTGATGGAAAGTTTCCATGGTTTATAAAGGATTGTTGTAATGTTCGACTTAGTTTAGCCTCATATGGATTTAATCCATTTGATAATATAGGTACCTCTAATAGTATGTAGCCGGTAATTCTAGTGTCATACAATTAACCTCCATGGAAGTGTATGAAGGAGTCTTTTATGTTATTGTCTTTACTTATTCCAGGATCTATGACTCCTGGTAAGGATATCGATGTATACATGCAATCACTAATTGATGACTTGAACCATCTCTGGGAGGTTAGCTTAGAAACTTATGATGTTGTCAAAGGTGAAATATTTATAATGCATACGACTGTGTTGTGGACTATAAATAATTTTCTAGTTTATAGGAATCTGTCCAAATGAAGTACTAAAGAGTATATGGCTTATCCTTTGTGTAACCATCAAACTCGTTCAATGAGGCTACGAAGTAAAATATGTTATACGGGACATCTTTGTCACTTGGAATATGGGCATATATGACAAAGAGGCAAATTGTTTAAGAGCAAAGTAGATTTGGGTAAAGCCCTTTGCACTTGTCTAGTGATGGTGTGGTTTATCAACTATCACATTTGGGTGACAATATGTTGGACCCCAAATTTATTTATTTATTTATTTATAGAGTTTAGTCCATTAATTTAGCAAGAATAAATAGAAATTAGAATTTCTGAATAGAAATGATAGAATTAAGCTGGAGTATAATAGGCATAATAGACTAAAGGAGTAAGTAAGCATTATATTAAATGTGGAAGGGTAAATTTGGAAAGACAAGATAAAAGTGGTCTTGATTAAATGAGAAAGGGGGAAATGTGGAAAGAAGAGAGAAAGAAGAGAGAAAACGTGGAAGCTAAGAAAAAAGGAAGAAGAAAAACGTGGAGACGGAGAAGGAAGAAGAAGGAAGAGGAATTAACTTGTTTTAGGTAATCTCCATCATTTTTTCTTCTTGCTTGGGTAGAAAAAGGAGTTAGAGAAATGAGTTTTGTGTTGGAAATAAAGGGAGAAAGAAGAAAACCAAGAAACCCAATTTGATTTTCATGGATTTTTTTAACTAGGTTTTAGTTTTTCTAGCCTAGATAAACTATGAGTAGATTAAGTCTAAGGTCAATTTTTATTTATTTTATATTTTTAGATTATTGAAGCTTTATGGATTTTTATTGGAATAGTGGTTTAAATAAAAATTGGTTTGTTTGAAGGAAACCAAGAACATCCCATGCAAGAGCAAAAGGAAAGGAAAACTTGAACTTGGATTTACAAGCAATTAGGTGAGTAATATGTTTATAGTTATTGTGGAAGATGGGATAATTTTCCTTACTTATGTGTATATGCTAAATTGCTTGATTTGAATCATTGTGATTGTTGGGAAATTCTCTAAGATGTATTACCATGTTATTTCTTGAAAGATGTTACAACATTTTGTATAATCAAAAGAGGAAAAAACATAAGAAGCATGAAAGTATAAATATGTGATGAAATGAATTGAGCATAAAAGTTTGCTTGTGTATGGGCAAGAGAGATACCATTTCGTTCGTCACGTGCACGTTGACTTAAAGCCTTCTTCCAGTTTCCCACTTGTGGCATATGAGCTCCTAAGAAATGGACTCATTTAGTTTATGGTGTAAACTTTAGTTTCTCCATTTCAATCCATGGGACTCTCAAGCCATTATGTTTGTGAATTTCATTTTGATTTTTTTAGCATGATACACATTTGAGTGTTATTTTTTATGGTTAAATATACATGAGATGTTTTATGTGATAACTTCCTTAACTATAAGTAGATAACTTCCTTAACTATAAGTTTTTGAGTTTGAATTGCTAGATTAAAATGAGATATAAATATGTGTATGTATATATATATATATGCTTGATTGTGTGCTCGTTACCAATGGCTATAAATATATTAGCCGCTGAGCTTTACGGGTCAACCCATTATTTTTCACTCCACAAGTGCTGAATAAGAAGGTTATTGATCCTTGCGAGGCTTTAGCAAACTCCAAAATAGCTATCTTTTGTAACTAAGTTAGTTTGACTTTATTATTGAGTAGCTTTATAAGCAAATCAAGCTCGAGCATTCATTTGTATTTTATATTAATCTATTGATGTGGCTGTTGATATGTAATTAAAGCTATGCTCAAACTCTATTTCGATTTAGTAATGAGATTAAGAAGTGTAAAAGTTTCTTTTGTACATGTTCATATCTATCTTTTTTGTTGGGTTATCAATGGTTGTTGGAATTGTATGTACAAATTAGTGTTTGATTGTTAGGTCTGGGTTACGGATTCGAAGGTTTTGCCATGAGGAAGGAATGACCTTGGCGGAAGCAAACCTCTCCCGAGAGGGGCTTTTGCTTAATCTTGTAACTTTGCCATGGTGAAGCTAGACTTTGTCCGTGACGAATTTTTTCCCAAAAGGTGCTTTTGCTTGAACTTGAAACTTCATTACAGTGAACTTTTACCGAAAGGTCCTTGGTAGTACTCCTTAGTTTCGCCGCAACGAAGTCTACCAATGCTGATGTTGTTATTCTTGTTACAATTTGAAGCTTTCAGCCTCCCTATTATATGATCTTTACCTAACCGTCTCATATTGTTTCCTTGTAATAAGTACAGAGACTAGGGGCCCAACATTTTTTATATCAAAGATTAGGGATTTTAAGGATTTCTAGGCTTCGAATATGTAGTGGTATAAATTATTATGATGTGTGTGTAATTGTTTGCATTGTTGAATTGATTGATTGCATTAAGTGACGTGCATATGATGCATACATGTAGGAAATAAGATTAAAATGAAACGTAAGCTAAATGTTAATGTTTAAATTGAAGGAGTAAGATGCCACCTCGTGGAAGAACACAAGGAGTTTCTTAAGAATCTATTGCACCTGTCTCTCCACTAAGAGGGGAGGGTACTGATGAGTCTAGAGCCCTAGAAAGTGCTAAGGCTTCTGCAGGGCATGGTAGTGGGCCCTCTAAATAAAAAACACATGAGTCACCTCTTTCGCAAGAACAAGTGCCTACTCCCTTAGATCTTAGACTATTCCAAGCCTTTTCTCAGGCCATATTGATTTTTCTTTCCTTCATGAAAGTTGTAGGTTGCATTTTAATCTTTCCATTGATATAAAATATGACATGTTTGGACTTTGGAGTTGAAAGATAGAAATTTTATAAGTTGTGTTACTGTTTAAGATGTTATTATTTGGACAGAAACTTTGGTTGAAAAATTGACCACGTTAGAGGTAGAAATTATTTTTAAGTTATTCATCGAAGTTGTAGATCTTCCTTTTAGCTTTCCATTGATACCAAATTTGCAAATTTTGGAGTTCTGGGTCAAAACTTATGAGTTGTGGAAGTT
>JANSVA010032798.1:0-14147 GCA_025504915.1 Erythroxylum reticulatum | reverse complement strand
AAATTTCAATTTTGTCTCTAAGAGTCTCAAAATTTGTCACGAAATGAGAACTGGGTCCAGTATATTGGGAGCTGAATGTAAATTTCGTGTTCTGACTTCGGGAGAAAATCTGGGTTAATCTAGATAGATTCTGGAAAATTTGCCTTTTCAAAGTTGTATATCTTTCTTTTATCTTTCCAATGGTATATAGTATGAAAAGTTTGGTCATCGGAGTCAAAAGTTATGATCTTTAAAAGTGGAGATGTACTGGAGAGTGGAGAAAGTAAGACGCAAGAAGTAAGACACAAGAAGTAAGACGCAAGAAGTAAGACACAAGAAGTAAGACGCAAGAAGTAAGATGCAAAAAGTAAGACGCAAGAAGTAAGATGCAAGAAGTAAGACGCAAGAAGTAAGATGCAACAAGTAAGACGCAAGAAGTAAGATGCAAGAAGTAAGAGGCAAAAAATAAGACGCAACAAGTAAAACGCAAAAAGCAAGACGCAAAAAGGAAGACGCAAGAAGCAAGACATAAAAAGTAAGACGCAAGAAGTAAGACGCAAAAAGTAAAATGCAAGAAGTAAGACGCAAAAAGCAAGACACAAGAAGTTACTGTACAAAGTAAGATGAAGCAAAGTAAGACTAAGAAGTAAGGCGCAAAAAGTAAGATGCAAGAAGTAAGACGCAAGAATGGGACGGGTACAGTGAGTGTACTCTTAAGTAATAAGAACTGATGGTATTCTACTGAACATACTTTAGTATTTTGAGTATATTTGGATCTATAGGATTCCAAATGAGATTATTTTTTATTTGTATTATACTAGAGACACGGAGCTACAAACGGTATGAAGAACTTGGAATTTAATCCAGTCTCTAAGATGCTTAAATTTCAGATGGAAGTTGTGCATAGTACATTGTTATGGACAAGAGCAGTCCAAAAAAATGTTTGAAGTATATCTTTTGAATCACTGACCCGAATTGAATGATTTTGGTGTATTTGGAAACGTAAGAAAATAGAGAAGATTCTTATAGAATAAAGTGTTATGTCAGAATATTCAAGGGTGCTTTTGGCAAGACACTTACGTGTAAAAGACATAAGGTATAAATGGAAGGGCAAATAGGCCAATTCTCAATCATTAAGGGCATAACTGGAAGAAGAAGTGTTGTTTTGCCTATAAATGAAGAAGAAAAACGAGAATGGAAGGATAATCAGAAGAGAAGAACTAAAATTTTAGATAAAAGAGAGAGAATGTAATGAAAAAGAGAGAGAAGTACAAAGAAAAGAAGAGAAAGAGGGAAAGAAGAGAAACCAATCTAGGATTTCAATTTCCTTATCTTGAAAGAGAGATTTTGAAGTTGCTCAAGAGGAGAAAAAGGAAGAGGAAGAAAAGAGCTTCCATCGGAGCTAAAAATCTCTTCATTTGGTGAAGAACTAAGGTGAGATTATTTTAAATCTTTTGGATTTTTGGAAGGATTTTAGTTCATGGAGTCTAGAAAAGGTTTGGGTTTAAGTATTCTAGAACCGATTTTAGTAATTGTGCCTTGAGGAATTTTCAATTGAAAACCCTATTGAGTGGGATTTTGGTTATTGTATAAAGGGATCAAAGAGGCAAGAGGAACAAGAAAAGAGGCATGTTTGAACAAGGCTATAAGCAAGGAAAATCAGGTGGGTTTCATGTTTATAATAGAAGTAATGAACCATTAATGTTCTTCCAAGTCAAGAAAATAAAATGATTTCGATTATTTCATAAAGATTGCTTTTGAATGATTGCAAAACTTCTACATATTTCGATATATGAATTTTGTTGATGAATTTCAAAATAAAGATGGAAATACATGGAAACATTTTATGTTATGCCTTGAATCATATCTTGGCATTTTGTCTGAATGAAAAAAAGAAAAAGCATGAAAGCATTTGATGAAATGATTGAACATAAAATGAATATGTGCTTTGTTTGGGAAAGAGAGGAACTTTTTGTTACTTACGTGCACGTCGACATATAGCCTTCTCCCGGCTAGCCGCTTAAGGCCACGAGATCCTGAGAAATTGAACTCATTTTGTCCACGATATAAACTTCGGTTTATTCGTTTTGTTCCACGGAACTCTCAAGCCATGTGTTGTGCATTGCATTTTTACATAGTCATAAATGGTGCATAATTGAGTGTTATGTAATGATATTTTTAACTATGAATTTTGAAATGAAATTATGAATGTGGTTTAAGATTTGAAAACTATGAGTTGAGTTAGATTTTTGAATTTGACTAAGAATTTCAGAACGAAAAGTTTTATAAATTCATAATGACTTTTATACGAAAAATGAACTTTTCAAAAATTTTGCTTATTCTTTATTATAAAACGTTACCCACGAGCTGCTAAGCTCACACCCTCTCTGACCCCTCTTCAGGTGATAGTTAAGAAGTCGAGTAAGCAAGAGGTGGAGTAAAAGAGAGTCAAGGCATCACTCCAAATTTGCTTATTTTGTATTATGTGTTTTCAGATTATGTTGTAAGGTAGCTTAAAAGGCCATTATAGTTTTGAGAAACCCTTATGTTTTGAAGGTATTGAAGTGTAATGATGATGATTATTTGTATGTAATGTATTAAAGAGTTAGATGAAGTAAAGTTACACATAAATAAGTCTTATGATATCTGCAAGAGGTTGGGTTCCGGAAGCGGAATCCAACAACCTCACTGTGTTGGCATCCAAGTCTCGGTACTTATTATGAGGCAACATTAAGCTACACTTAGGTAAGGACCATGTAAGAAGAAATTTGAGAGCTTTAATTTGTAAGGAGAAACTTTCACGTCAGTAGTGGCAGGTTTACCGCAGTGAACGTCTGGCTTCGTGGCAGTGAAATCTCCTCTTATGTAATTCATCTTAGCAAACTTTTCGCTTCGCCGTGGTAAAGTCTAAATATCTCACGCATGCATCTTTCAGGACAAATACATCACGACGAACTTCTGGCTTCATTGCGGCGAAGTCTCTAGATCGAGCACAAATCACCCTTCTAGAAAGGTTTGTTGCGGCAAACTTTGAGCCTCCCTGCGACGAAACCTTTGGAAAATACCTAGATAACCAACATCCAAAAATAGAAAATACATATATACACACAACCTTAATTCCAGCTCTATCATACGTTTCTACTTCTAACCACAACAATAACAACTCAATCACTAGATACATATGCATATACACCAAAGATCTTCATTGAATCCAAATTTCATTACCAAATCAAAGAGTTTGAATAGCTTTAGTTACATATCGAAAGTCACACCATTGGATTAAACAAAATACAAAATACAATGAATGTTCATGATGATATGCTTATAAAGCTATCGAAAAGTCACTAACTTAGTTACAAAAGTCTCTACTTTTAGAGTTTCCAAACTTTTTGCAAGGATCGCTAATTCTCTTGTTCTACACATGAGGAGGGGAAAACTAATGAGTTGAGATACTAAGTTCAGTGGCTAATATATTTATAGTTAGTGATAACGAGTCACATGTCAAGCATATTACTTATTCATATATGTATACATCTCATGCATTTAGCAATCCAATTATCCACAGTTCTACTTTTAATCTCATAGTTCACAAATTCTCACATAAATCATATCATGTAACTCATAATCATTAACATAACACTAAATTATGCATCATGCTTACAGATCGAAATGTAATGCACAAACAAATGACTCGAGGGTCCTATGAAACGAAATGGAAAAACTTAAGTTTACACCGTGAACAAAATGAGTCCGATTCTTAGGATCTCGAAAGCCACAAGCAAGCAGCTAGGATTAGGTTTAGTCAACATGCACATGACAAACGAAATGGTTCCTCTCTTGCCCAATCACAAGCAAATTCTCATGTTCAAATCCATTTCATCATAGAATCATATTTTCATAATTTCTTTTGCTTTTTCCTCTTTTGATCCATGCAAAGTGTAATAATATCATTTAATGCATAATTATAGTAATAACTTATCATGCATTTTCATGTCAATCACAGCAATTCAATTCAAGCAATTCATGCACTCAAGCAAACAAGTATTGACTCATTAATTTGCTTGGAAATCCCAAATTCAAGATTGGCTTTCCTCTTGCTCTTGCCTTGGGTTTTCTTGGTTTCCTTCAATAAACCAAGTTCATTAAATCAAACACATTTTCCATTCAATCCAATAAACAAAAGGAAAACCCATAAGGTTTTGATAACCAAGAACAAAATTAAGCTTAAACTTAATCTACAATGGATTATCTAGGCTAGAGAAAAATACAAAACCTAGTTGAAAACCGATAACATCCAACTAGGTTTTATGATTCTCTTCTTCTTCCTTTACCCCTAACACAAATTCCCATTCTCTTGCTAAATCTGTTTGTTTTTCTACCAAAGCAAGAAGAAAAATGATTAAGCTTACCTCTAACAAGCTTGATTTATCTTCTTTCTTCTTCTTTCTAATTTTCCCTAGCTTCCATGCACTTTTCTTATCTTTTTGCTTCTCTCCACGATTTATCTTCTCTTTTCTAACTCCCTCAATTATCCTCTTCTTCCTTCTTTTAATTCAAGACAATATTTTTGTCCTGGCTTTCCCATTTTACCCCTTTTTTATTTAGTGTAATGCCCATTAGCTCCTTAGTCCATTAAATACCATACTATAATCTAATTAAATTCTAACATTCTCTATTTAATAAGTCTAACTTCTATTCATGCTTGCTAATTTAACGGAATAATTATAATAAAAATAAAATAAAAAATAAAAATAAAAAATAAAGAGAAATTTGGGTTCTAACAATTGAGTTTGTAAAACTCACCAAAATTGCAACGTTGATATTTCAGGACTGAGAGAGGACATTAATGAAAAAGAGACTCTACAAGAAGCATAGTTCTTATACTTTTGGATCAAAGAAATGGCTTAAAGGTTGGTCAGCTGAGATTGAAGGATTATATTGAAATTTTTGTATAATTCCTCTTTTATGTAGTGTGTGTTATATTAGGTTTTGATGATGTACATCTTGGGGGATTTTGTAAAAATTTCAATGTACATATTTAGTTTTTATGAAATGAAATGAGAAATTTGGTTTTAAAATATTGTGATGTTTATGTTTTTATACAATGATGCTATGATTAAGTTAGTAATGTGAGTGCTCTAACATGCCCCCCTTGTGGGGTATATATTCGGATATCACTCAACTTGTCAGGTACGTGTCTTATGAGAGTGGGGTGTTACACCTAATCCTTCCTAGAATTGTTGACAGTCGTTTGTAAGATTTTCTTTAATTCTCTGTTCAAAACCTCTACTTGACCATTGATTTGGGGGTGGTAAAGTGTAGTTATCCTGTGCTATAATCTATATCTTTTTAATAATGCTTTAATTGGATTGTTGTGAAAATAAGTACCTCCTTCATTGATAATCACCTGCGGTACACCAAATCTGTTGATAATCCTTTTCAGAAACCTCTGCACTACTCTACAATCATTTGTTGGTGTCGCCATCAACTCAACCCACTTCGATATGTAATCAACACTTACTAAAATCTATATGTTTTTGTAAGAGGATGGAAATGGTCCCCTGAAATCTAGATCTCAAACATCAAAGACTTCAACCTCCAACATTGAAGACATTGACATCTTGTCCCTTTTCGATATGTTCCTAATTCTTTGGCACCTAATGTTGTGCATCCTTAAACAATGTTGGTCAATAAAATCTGCACTCCAACACCTTTATGACTGTTTTATTACCTCCATAATGTCCTGCAGAAGAAAAATTATGACATTGAGTTAAAATAACATTAATTTCATTATCAAGAACACATCTTCGAATCAATCTATCTGCACAATTTCTTTAAAGAAGTGGATCTTCCCATATGTATTGCTTACAATTATGTTTAAACTTTTTCTGTTGTTGGTAAGTTAAATTAGGGGGAAAGATACTGCCTGTAATGTAATTTGCAATGTCGGCATACCAAGGATGGTCTGATTCTTGTAGCAAGAGTAGCATCTCATCAGGGAATTGCTTATTAATTTCTTCTTGTAAACTTGATTCCCCTCCTTCCAAACTTGACAGGTGATCATGAATGAAATTTTCTGTTCCTCTTTTCTTAATCTTTGATCATGATATCGAATTCCTGTAGGGTAGGATCTGCCTAATCAACCGAGACTTGGCATCCTTTTTGGCAAAAAGGTACTTCAGGGTTACATGATCTGTATACATAATCACTTTTGAACCAAGTACTTAAGAATGAAATTTATGGTAAGCAAAAAGTACAGCTAACAGTTCTCTTTCGGTCGTGGTATAATTAATCTGAGAATCCATCAAAGTCCTACTAGCGTAGTGAATAGCATGCAACTTCTTATCCTTATGTTTCCCTAGAACGCACCTAATTGCATAATCGCTAGTATTGCACATCAACTTGAATGGCAAGCTCCAATCTGGTGGTTGTAACACTAATGCTGACGTCAATGCCTTCTTCAACCTATCAAAAGAAACTAAACATCAATGTCTTTTTCAACCTTTCGAAAGAAACTAAACAATCATTACCAAAAATGAAAGGAACATCTTTAACTAACAAATGAGTAAGGGGTTTAACAATTAAAGAAAATCCTTTATGAATCAACGATAGAACCCTGCATGCCCTAAAAATGCTCGAACCCCTCGAACTTTACTTGGCAGAGGAAGTTTATCGATGACTTTAGTTTTTACCTTCAGATATCTTATGTCCCAAGACTATTCCCTCCTAAACCATCATTTTTTCTAATTTAATACTAAATAGGCCTCTTCACACTATTGGAGAACCTTATCCAAATTTGTAAAATCAAAGGAATTTCCATACATTGAAAAGTCATCCATAAATACATCTAAAAAAATCCTCAATCATATCAGTAAAAATGGCCATCATTGTGAGATCCCACATCGGTTGGAGAGGAGAACAAAGTACATCTTGTAAGGTTATAGATACCTCTTCTCTATAGAGGCATTTTCTCAAGGGTGGGAAGAGCAAAACCTTCAGAGTTGATTTCTAAATCATTGTGTCAGTAAGGACGTTGGGCCTTAAAGGGGGGTGGATTGTGAGATCCCACATTGGTTGGAGAGGAGAACAAAGTACGCCTTATACATATATGGAAACCTCTTCCTTATAGACACGTTTTCCCAGGGGTTAGAAGAGCAAAACCATGAGGGTTTTGGCTCGTGGGGCAACCTATAACAAACAATATCTATAGGCTGGTGGTCTAGGTTGTTATAATCATACATCATTGAAATGCAGCTGGTGCATTGCAAAGTCCGACAGTATCTGTCTGTATGCAAAAGTACCATATGGACATGTAAAGGTTTTCTTGGCTTAATCATCTGGATAAATGAATATCTAATTGTAGCCGCAATACCCATATAAGAATTAGTAGAATGCATGTACTATAACTCTCTCAATTATCTAGTCCATAAAAGGCAGTGGGAAGTGGTCCTTTTTTGTCACTGAGTTAACCTTCCTGTAATCAATATAAACTCTCTAACCAATGACCGTCTATTTGGAAATCAACTCACTCTTAATCATTTTCCACCATTATTGTTCCTCTTTTCTTTGATACACACTGAATTGGACTTACCCATTCACTGTTTAAGATTTGATATATAATTCCTTCATCCAATAACTTAATCACCTCTTGTTTTACAACTTCCTACATATTTGAATTCAAACGCCTTTGTATATCCCTCACTGGCTTACATCTATCCTCGAGATTTATTCTATACTTCACAACACTCGAACTTATCCTTTGAATGTCTGATATCTGCCACCCCATTGTTTCATCCTAACTTCTACTAGCTTCCTCTCCTATTCATCACTCAAATGGTTTAAAATAATCATAGGTAATGTTTGATTTTCACCCAAAAATGTATACCGAAGGTGTGAAGGTAAAGGCTTTAACTGTAGGGTGGGTGCTCATTGGATGATGGTATAGGTGGCTTGGTTCTCACCAAAGGTTCCTTTTCACTTTTCTCTTCTTCCTCTCTATCCTTCTCTTTCTTTCCACTCTCATCTTCTTCATTCAATTCTAACTCCCTCTCACTCTTTGTTTTTATTATTCTACCAGTTACCCCTCCACACACTTATCCATCACATCCATTCTCATGCAATAATCAGGCTCCTCCATGCTTTTAAACTTCTATTCATGTTGAACTCAACTTTTTGATCACCAATATGAAAATCATAACACCATTATTCTCATCAATCAATGCCTGACCAGTATTCATGAATGGACATCCCAAAATCAATGGACAATTTATGTCCTAAGCAACATCAAGAACGAAAAAGTTAACAGGAATCACAAACTTATCTACTTTTACCAAAACATCTTTGATAACTCCAAAAGGCTTCTTTATAGACTAATCAGCTAACTAAATTTTCATTGATGTTGGCTATATATCATCCAAGTTCAACTTCCTGAAAATAGATAGTGGCATCAAATTAATATTATCTCCCAGATCACATAATCATTTAGAAAATTCAGCATCATTAACAATACAAGGAATAGTAAAACTCCCTGGATCCTTTAGTTTTGATGGCATATTGTTTATGATTACAGAGCTACAACTGGTTGTCAATGTTACTATTTCATTTGAATCCCAAGTTCGCTTATGATAAAGTAATTGGTTTAAGAACTTAGCATATTTGGGCATGTTCTATAAAACTTATGGCAAAGAAAAACTCATATACAACTTCTTCAATTTTTCCAAAAGATTGTTGAATTGGATCTCCACTGTATTCTGACTCACTATCCCAGGAAATGGTAATTTTGGAACATATGGTGGAGGTGGACCATATGAGGGTTCCTCCTCCTCAGTGACTTTCTCCTTATCTTTTTCCCGCCTTTTCTCCACTAGGTCAACAACTTCCTTCAAGACTAGCTCTGGTAACTCCTTTCCACTTGTCAACTGTATTGCCTTTAAATGTCCTTTTTGATAAGGTTTTGAAGTATTGGGAAGGTTACTTAGGGGTTTGGTTGATAATGTGGTTGCTAACTGACCCATCTACACCTCTAAGTTGTAAATTGATGTTGCTCGATTTTTAATCAACTGATCAGTCTTCACTGGATAACTTTTTAGCGCCTGATCAGTCCTTGTCTATGCCTCCTTGATATTGTTCACATTCGATCCAATTGTACCTATCATTTCCATCATTTTTGAAAATTGGGAGCTCAGTTGTGAAAGTTGAGAATCTGTCCTTGCAACTTGGGCTTCCATTTTTGCCTCTAGCATTGATTCAATAACTCCAAACTTTAACTCTAAGGCAACATATGAGTTATTTTTACTTTTCTTAAAATCCTAGGGATCCTTGAGGTCTCCAATTGGTTCCTACAAGGTTAGCCCAAGAATAATTTGGATAGTGTTTCCATCCAACATTATAAGTACCAAAATATGTCTATTGGAACCCTAAAGAATAAACTTGTTCTGTGCCTTTAGTGCTTATCAAATAACATTTCGATGAATTATGACTGTCCGCTCCATAAATCTCACAATTTTAATGCCTATTGAAGATCACTTACCTGTTTCCTTAATAATGATTTTTTTACAAATAAAGCAGCTATTGAATCTACTGACATAACCCCTTTATGTTCCTTCATTTATAGTGGTTTACTCCTTTTATTGTACCAAAGGTAGTTGTTAGTAGCCACGTCTTCAATTAGGTCATATGCAGCATCTATGGTCTTTTTCATTAATGCACCTCCTACAGTTGCATCAATGGTGCTTCTGGTTGTTGAATTTACCCTATCATAAAATGCTTGTAGCAAAATTCCTTGGGTAGATTACAATAGGGGTAGCTCCTCTACAACTTCTTGAAATGCTTTTATGCCTCGTACAATGATTCTCCCTCATATTGCTGAAAGTTGGTGATTTCGTTAATGATCCTTATTGTCTTTGTCAATGGGAAATATTTGGACAAAAAGGCTTACACCAACTGGTCCCATGTTCTGAATTGTTCTGGAGTAAGGGAGTTCATTTATATACTTTGCTCGATCCTTTAGTATGAAAGGAAACAATCTCATCTTCACTACATCTTCCAACAACCTCTTGCCTAAAAGTATCACAAATTTCTAAAAAATTGGCAATGTCAGTGTTAGGATCTTTATGGGGCAAACAATAAAATTGAACATTGCTTTGCAAAATATTAAGTAAAGTAGGCTTGATTTTGAAATTGTTCGCATTCACTAGTGGTTTAACAATTTCTTACTGGTTCGGGTTAAACCCTAGTCACATAAAATCCATCAAAGTTCTTTCTTCAACATTTTGTTCCCTCTGTTCAGCCATTATCTGCTTAATTTGATCTTGTCTCCTTGCCTTTCTCAATTCCTTTTCTGCTTTTGTGATGTCAAGTTCTTGCAATTTCTCTGCAACTTCTGCACTCCTCGTGTGCGTACACCTATTACACACTAGAAAAGAACATCAAAGTAAAAATGAAAAGAAAGCCTAAATCAAAACAATTCAAAAATGCTAGGTGCAATCTTCAACAACGACACTAAAAACTTGATATATAATTTTTTAAAATTAAAATTAAAATCTCTTATCCTATACTTATACAGATAAAAATTGTAGTATAGATAGGTATCGTCCATGAGGATTAGTTAGTCACCAAAATATCCAAATTTTATTTTGTTTAGGAAAATCAAATAATTAGATTTGAAAGATCCAAAATATAAAATTAAGACTGATACATACACACTTTAGGGTTTTCATAAAAGTAAGAACACAAATTTAGAAAATGGTGAATCAAAGTATCAATTTAGCAACTTAGGATTGTCATTACCTAACTAAGTATTCCCTCACTTTAGCAATGTTCATTATGTTTAGTCCAAAATTTTCTAATGTCCTGGTTCTTTCACTCTCATTACTTGAACCAAATAAGCCCTATTTAAGGATGTAAATGAATTACGTAAGCTCTCACTTCCTATTTTTCACCTGACCATTAAAAGGATATGAACATACTTTTGGACAACCACTTTTCCATTCAAGATCTCACTCCAATTGGCAAGGTAACTTGATATATAAAGCGTTCTTGGTGTAAGCCCACTCTCATGACACTTATTAACACATTTCTTAACTCTATATCTCTATGTGAGCTAATTATGGAGAGCTATATACCATAAACATCAAACAACATCAAACACATCCATAATAATGAATAAAGTGATGTACTACATAGTTTAGGTAATAACAACCCTAATAACTACCTAGAAATTCATAAAAATCTCATCCAACATGTTCATAAAATATCCATACATCCTTCTTAATAAAAAAAAATACAACAAATAAGCAAGCAAAGAGAAGAATTAAGGCTTATATATTAAAGAGCAAATATGGAATTCTATGGTGGCAGCTTTGTGTCTCCTTAAAATCCTTTGATTCACACTTTGTATTATCTAGGTTTTTCTCTCAGTTCTTCTCTCCCCCTTAGATATCTTGCACGACCTTATCCTTTTATAGGGTTTAAAATTGAGTTTTTATACCCCATTTAATGCTTAAAATGATGTAGGAAGGAGGAAGTTGCCAGCTAGAATTTTCCAGAAAACTCTGTTTCCTATCTTAACTTCATTCTATGATATCTTATTGATTTCTCATAAAACTTGGGCCTTTATTTCACCAATTTCAATATGAATTTATTCTCTTTAATGTTGATGAAAAATGAAAAAATCCAATAAGAATTTTATCTTACAAAAGCTTAACATTGGTGATGTGTCGGCCTAGGAAAATTTCAGCTTTCCTTTGGGTCACTTGACTTGCTTTCTCTTTGGTTGTTCTATCCTTCCATCCCTCAAAACCATCTTCAAACCTATTGATTAACAAAAAAACTAATCACTTAATCATGCCTAAAGCACATGCAATTCATACCAAAATTAATGTAAGAAAAAGACATGCAATAATGCCATGCAAAATTCATGCAAAACCTAACCTTAAAGACCTAATTCACACACATTCATGCATATTTAGATACATACATACATAATCATGTAGTTATATGAAAATAAGACAAAATATAAGCTAAAAAATCAATTTATCATGATTAACTAGGAAATTATTCTAAGAAATGTATGTACAAATGCCACCTATCATTAGATAAGTAAATTATGATCATATGAATTTATAGGTAGCAGATGCAATAATATATAAGATATATTTTGCAAATAGTTATCATCTTACAGATCTAGTAGTTATGTAAGATGTGATTGATAAACTTGTTTCTTACCTAATTTAAATTTAGTTAGTTTATTGAACAAAGTTAAGATTAACTAAATTTAAGTGAGATCCTAGTCCATTGGAGAGTTTAAAGTAATCTTTCTAAATAACTGTGAGGGATATTAATTTGAATAAATAAGTGGAGTAACAAAAATAAATGATTAAACTCGTGATGTTATTTTGTTAGCATGACATATAACTAATTGCTTGCTTTGTTACATTTATCTTGTTATGAGTAGAAATACATTTGTTTAGTATAATTGATGCTAAAGAGTTATTGAACCAGTTTTCTCAAAAATAGGATTAAGCCTAATAAGACTTCTCAAAGAGAGGAAAATTATATCTCTATTATGTAATTTTGTTATAACCTTTGTTAAGGATTTAGTGACAAAGTTTTAGAGATATGATAATATCATATGGATAACAAAACATGATGATATTTTGAGTTGATTAATGTCTGATAAACTTTAATGAGAACATGTAAGATGAATATCAACACTAAGATAGTAAAATACAAATAGTTGCATAAAGTAGAGTAGAAAGGTATATTATTAATGAAATTATTTCACTCAATTTAGCTAGTTAAAAGTTTAAACATAGACACAATTAAAGGCATTGGGTATAGTATGATGATAGTTGTCATTAGAACAAAATGAATGCATAAATTTTCTTATCAATACATGATATGATTGAGATCATATATATTTCTAATTCATGCTTTTAAGTAATTGATAAATGAATTTGGATTTAACATTATTACAAAGTTTGAGGTATAATAAGATATAGATTGTTGAGTAAAAGTGGTTTATCCAAGTTTATACAAATAGGTTTTTATGTGATAGATAAAGGGAGACTTATATTTAACATAAGAGGGAAAGAATACAAAGTTAGATAACTGAGACTATCCTTTTATTCCATGTTGGTGAAATCAATATAATGAGAACCATAAAGTTATTTAGGATGACATATGTATCGTTTTAATTATGAATCATATGAAGCTTATAACGCTTGGAAGTTGAAGAGTAACAAAATCAACCTTTGGTGAAAGGATGATGATGGTACTGAATTGTTAAAATTTATACGTATAATGTACTGAATAAAATAACAATTCATAAAATGATGAATACTTGTATTTCATTATATATACTAAAATTTTTTATGGTAGATTCATATTATTAAACCAAATATTAATTTAAATTTCTAAAATTTCAAAGTGATTAAATCTGAGTAGAAATTAAGCATTAAGAATGTTGAAGCATTTTGATAAGATCTATATAGTGAGATTTAAAACTTTCTTAATTATCTAGAGGAAATGAGATAATAGTATCAATTTATGTAAGTAGAAAAATATAATATGAGATATTATAAGATGCAATATTAATTTCTTCTATAGCTATACCTAGTTTATCAATTTGCCTTTAATAGTTGCAATTAAATTAATTAATAAGATTTCATATGTCATATGAAATGGTAAGACTTTGAAATATATGACGTTAATGATTCTGGGATATGATGTTAAGTTGAAGCATTATCCATTAAGTTTAAAACTAAATTGAATATAAAATGATGTAACAACCCAGACCACCCGCCACAGATATTATCCGCTTTGGGTTGCCTCTCAGGCCAAAACCCTCATAGTTTTGGTCTTCTTACACCTTAAAAATGCGTCTATAAGGAAGAGGTATCAATACCCCTATAAGGCATACTTCATTCTCCTATCCAACCAATGTGGGATCTCACAATATCTACCCCCTTAGGGCCTAGCGTCCTTGTTGGCACAACGGGTTGGGAACTACCTCTGATACCATTAACAGTCCAGAGCACTCGGCCATAGAAATTGACCACTTTTAGTTCCCCCTTGGGTCAAGACCCTCATGGTTTTTCTCTTCCCACACTCGGGAAAATGCGTCTATGGGAAAGAGGTATCTATGTCCTTATAAGGCATACTTCGTT
>JANSVA010032790.1:0-14147 GCA_025504915.1 Erythroxylum reticulatum | reverse complement strand
TACAGACGATATAACTCTGTAGACAATATGACGTCATCACAGACGATACATCTTTACAAACGATACCTCTTTGCAGACGATACATCCTTATAGACGTAATGACATCATCACAAATAATGTGACGTCATCACAGACGATATGTCTTCATAGAAGATACCTCTTTATAGACGATACATCTTTACAGACGTAATAACATCATCACAGACGATACGTCTTCACAGATGATACTTGTTTATAGACAATGCATCTTTATAGACAATACATCCTTACAGACGTAATGACATCATCACAGACGATACCTTTTTACAGACAATGCATCTTTACAGACAATGCATCTATACACTCCTAAGTATCTTCCCTTCTAAGGACCACAACTTTTATCCCAAATGTCCAACAATTCTAGGCTATATATCGTTGGAAAAATAAAGGAAAAACCTACAACTTCCTAGAAGGCACACTTGCCTAAATCATCCTAGATTAATCTAGACCTTCCCTTGAAGTCCGAACATGAACTTTTCCCTTATGAAAACTTAAAAATGTGATGTACAAACTTAAAAGAGAGTTGTGATAAAAAATGTAATTATATCCCATTTGCATCAAAAGATAAGAGTCTTACAAAGCTTTAGTGGGCATTTTAAGCTGCAAATACATTAATATCTTAAAATTCCAAAATACAGAAGGTACATAATCCATTATTTGCTCAAAATGCAACTAAAGTCTTTCTTTACAAAATTTGCTTCAAATGCAAAATATACAAAAATTGGAGGGATGCCTTGACCCTTGTCTACTCGATATCTCTCTCATTACCTGGATATGGGGGAGGAAAATGGGGGGTGAGCTTAAGCCCATGGGTAACAATTTTATACCAAGAATAAGCAAAACTTTTGAGAACATTTTTCTTGTCATAGAAAAGTTTTCAATGAGTTCGTAAAATGCCTATTTCTTATATTTTTAGCCAAAAATCTACAAGTTACAAAACATGAATGCATCAAACATGTTAACATGACATAAGGACATAAGCATAACATAATGGTTTGGGTAGATCCAAAAATATGACGCACTACACATTCCCACATAATGGTCCTGTGTAGTCGTAAACTTGAGGGAGTCCATAAAGGAGCTCCATGCCATTAGCGGGTAGGCGGGAGAAGCCTATACTTGGTCAACATGCACGTGACATTCTTGAGGGACTACCACAAACCCACATAACGCATATTTTATAACTTGTAAACTTGTTGCCCAAAATGGCACTTCTTAAAAACTTGCTTTTTATATACTTGATACACATTTTGAAAAAAAACCATTCTTGAAAACATGATTCTATAAACATGCATCTTCTTAAAGAGAAATCCCTTTTCAAATTTTTTCATCAATCATCAACACATATACAACCATGTAGCACATTCTTACAACATGTACAAAACAATAAATGCATATGAATAAAGTAGTTGAAAATCATTTATTGTCATTTTTTTGGCAGAAATCTTAATGGCTTATTTCTTAAGTACAAAAGTGAAACCCACCTTAAATTTCCTTGCTTATAACTTGCTCAAATGTGCCTCCTTTCTTGCTCCTCTTGCCTCCCTTGATTTTCTTCAAGAATGATACAAATCTCAAAATCAATAGGAATTCCAAATGAGAACCTAAAGAAAAATATGCATAAAATGGGTCCTAGAATACTTAAACCCATGTATTTTCTATGCTTCATGAACCAAAACCCTTCCGAAATCCAAAGCAATAAAATGCTCTTACCTTAAACCTTCACCAAATGAAGGGATGTTTAGTTCAAAAGAAAGCTCTTATCTTTCTTTACCTTTTTCCCTTCTTGCATAGCCTAAAAAACACTCTTTACGACTATGAAAAATCAAAACCTAGCATACTTTCTTCTTTCTCTTCTTTTTCTCTCTTTCTTCATGTTGCACTCTTCTCTCTTTTCTCCTATCACATTTTTGGATTCTTTCAACTCAATCCCACCCTTCATCTTCTCCTTTTATACCCTTAATAATTTTATAATGTCCATTTTGCCCTTCATTTAAAGCCTTATTGTTTCTAAACTTATGTGGCTTGCCAAAGTTGCCCTTACACACTCTTATTACTTTAATAATTCAATTCACTTAACCTATGTTGTATTATCTTACCCACATTAACAAGCTCATTAATTCCAACATAAATTAATCTAGGAAAATCCCAAAGTTAATTTAATCATGCTTATTCATAAAAAAAAATTTCTAGGGGCCAACACTAGCAGTCCTTAAGAAGGATTTACCAAAAATCAAGGAAGTCTCCTGCACAACTTCAAATGACATGTCAAGTATATAAAAAGCTGCTGGAAAAACCAAACCCTTTACCTGGACCAAGATGTCCTTTATTATGCCCACAGGATGCCTAAGAGACATATCAGCCAATTGTAACACTACAGATGTAAGCTTTAGACTCTTAACTCCTAATGCTGTATAGACAAACTTAGGCATCACATTGATTGCCACCCTTAGATGTAACAAGGCCCTTCCTATGGTAACTTGTTCTATTGTCCACAGAATGGTGAAAGATCCAAGGTCTTGGCACTTGACGATTATTTGGGGTTTGAATAGTGCAGACACATTTGAGACAACTTGTACTCTTTTATTAGGTCCAAACTTCCTTTTGTTTGTGCACAAGTCCCTAAGATATATTTAGCATATGCAGGAACCCTTTTCACACTAGATCAAGCAAAGGGATGTTGACTTCTACTTTTCCAAACAAGTCAATAACATCTTTCTCATGTTTAAAATCATTCATCCTTTTACTAAGCAAATAAGAATTAAGAAAAAGAAGGTCTTTTATACTTACCTCTTTATCGGTTGCTTCCTAGGTTCCTTGCTTGCTTGATTCTTGGTGGCTTTTAGAATTCGCTTTCTTGCTCTTGAATTGCTTTGACTCCCTTTCAATAAAAAGTGCTCTCTCCTTTGAATTATCTAACTTCTTGACTCTTTCTTTTGTTGAAGGCAGTTCTTCACTTTTGATCTCCTCTTCATCTTCTCCCTCATCTTTGTTACTGAACCTATATACTATAAAAGAAGTGTTTAATTTGGACATCAAAATAATTGAATTTTAGGGTTGTTAATAAATCACATTTATAATTTAAATTAGTCGAGACTAACATTAGCACCCGATTCGGTTCAAGAGTTGAATTGAATCATGAACTTTTGATGTATAGTTAAGTGACAACCAATTAAACCTCCTTTGTGTGTTACATAAATTAGATGCATGTTAAGGGTTGGTTAAATTGGCATGATAGGTCGGTTATGGACATAGGCTCAATTTAATTAAAGCGTCTATAATCATGCTATATAACTATAGTAATTATTTGAATATATATGTGAGATATATATAAGTCCATTCAAGTACTAATGAGACCTAAGAACAAATCGCTCAATCAAAATATTAGGACTTATGTCTTCCATTGATATGACAAGAGCCAGAGTTTTTTTAGTGTTGGGTTGGTGGGCAAACCCAAGCTTGCTATACATGAATATGTTCAAACAATGGAAATTAGATTTTTGGATTAATCGGTTAGCCTTAACTAAAAGCATTGATTTGCTAGGCAAACTCAAGATTAACATAGATAAAGCCAAAGTTGGCTAGTATACATGGGATTTATACGTATCAAAAGTTGATAACCTAATGAGTGTGCTAAATCAACAGTTGATGGCACAAGTTGATAGTTGCATAACTAAATGCAATTGGTATGAATGATATATATCAATTGACCTAAGGTGGTATGTCGAGCAAACCCAAGGTTATTATTAGTGATGTTGGATATCGACCCACTAGGAAAACTATAAGTTTTCTCAAATTCTTTGTGAGGGTTATGGATTCGGATAAAATATTAGGACCTATAATGTATGTGCTTAAGTCTTTATCAATATGCATTTATGTACATTCTAACACTCTCTCTCATTCTTCTAGGTTATTGAATTGCCACGATGTCTTCATCTAGTGTGAACTTATGCTCTCTATTAGACTCCAACAAACTCTGGGACTAAACTTCTTAGATTGGCTATGGAATTTAAGAATTGTTCTTAAATCTGAAAAACTAGGATATGTCCTAGATAAGGCATTTTCCAATCCCCCTGTTGCTGATGCTTTTGATGAGGATCAGAAAGCTTACAAGAAGCTACTGGATGATAGTGAGCTGGCTAGTTGTATTATGTTGAGCTCTATGTCACCAGAATTACAAAAGTAGCATAAGGCTATGGATGCTCATACCATAGTCTACCATCTAAGGGAACTATTTAATGAGCAAGCTCGGTCTGAAGGTTCAAGACCTCAAGGTTTCTCTTCTACTCTAAAATGGTTGAGGGATCATTTCTAGTGCAGTATGCACTGAAGATGAATGGATACGTTGAGAGGTTAGCTAGTTTAGGTTTCATAATGGATCATGAATTCAGTATGGACTTAAATCTAACTAGTTTGACCAATAGTTATTCACGTGCTTAACTATTGGATGAACCAAATATCCACCTCGATACCTGACTTGATTAATCTACTCAAAACAACTGAGCAAACTGTCAAGAAGTATAGTAAGGCTACGATACTAGTGGACTCTGCTTTTGGTTCTTGTAAGAGGAACCAGAAGAAGAAGAAGAAGTTTGAGAAGCTAGTGGGAGGTGTAACCAAGAAGAAGGAAAAGGGGAAAACTCAAAAGGGAATATACTTTGATTGCAACAAGGAAGGGCATTGGAAGAGGAACTGTAAAGCTTATATGGATTCACTAAAGCAGAAGAAGGAATTAGATGCTCTACTCTCTACTTCAGGTATGTTATTTTTCATTGACGTTAATACTATTTCTGATCATAATATTTAGGTATTAGATATCGGATGTAGGTCACACGTATGTGTTGATATGCAGGGCCTCAAGGATAGTAGACCACTCAAGAAGGGAGAGATGGACCTACGTGTGGGAAATGGAACAAGAGTTGCTACATTAGCCATAGGAACCTATGTTTTGTATCTTCCTAGTGGGCTGGAGTTAATTTTAGATAATTGCTATTATATACTCATTGTGACAAAGAACATTGTATCTGTTTCACGTCTTAATAAAATGATATTTCATTTAACTTTTTTAAGCAATGGTTGTTCAATTATATTAAATGAAATGCTACATGGTACTGCTACATTGTGCAATGGTATTTACATATTAGATATATGCAATCCAATTTTAAATATCAATAATAATAAAAATGGGATAACTTAAAATCATCTTACTTATAGCATAGTCGACTTGGCCATATGTAACATTCCGTATCCTATGTTAAGGGTTAGGACCCTAGAATAGTGTACATAGGAGTTTATTGAGAGGTTAGAAGGTGCATTTCATATTCATGCATAATATGGCATATGCACACACGTGAATATTGGATTTTACACACATTTAATTGATTGTATATGCATTCATTGACATTTTTTGGGTATAATTGATTTATAAATTTGTTTATATTAAGAATTGTGGTTTATATATATTGAAAATGGATTTGGAGAATATATTTATTAATTCAATATTTTTAGTAAAAATTGGAAAATTTTACTAAAAATTTTGGGTATTTCCAGACTAAGAAAAATACCAAATGACAAGACAATTGATAAATGGTAATAGAAATAAGAGTCAAATGATACTGAAAAATTGTATAGATGACTTTGAGATTTATTGACAAATGTCATTGAAAATTGAGAGACAATTTGAGTAAAAATTGGAGTTGGTTGGACTAGTAAAATAAGAGAACCTAGTTTAAGCTTATAAAAAATTAAAAAAGTGACAAGTGTCACTTCCTAAAATTTAACTTTTATTCCTATGAATATACTAGAAAGATCAAAGTAATTGTTGATCATGTTTTCTTCTTTTTCGTGACTTTCTTCATCCTCTGTAAGCTTATTACTTCCAGAAACTTTATCACCCTCACAACGCAAGTTTTACTCTCCCTTTATACTTGTTATTTTTTTTATCTTCTTCACTATTACTGAAATACCTAACCTTACAACCTTCAACTATTAATGATCGTGTTGTATTGGAAAGCAAGGGTTTATGTTATTTTGAAGAACTTGGAGTTTTAATGAAGTAAGTACCATATAGTTTTCATGATATATGGAATGAAATATGCATCACGTTAGTTAACAGTTTAGTGTTTATAAGATAAGGATGCTTATTTGCTGAAATGTGAGTGAGAATTTAGGATGTGCCGCATATGTTATTTTTGCATATTTGATGATCAATATGTTATAAGATGGTGTCGAAATGAAATTTGAGTTAGAAAAAGCATTGAAAACCTGTATAAAAGAATGCAGAAAATGTATGAAAGGTGATATGCGTATGCTATATTTTGCTATTATTTGTGTGAATCTTATTGGGTGTTTTAGGAATGAACTAAAATGAGTTTAGAGTTAAGGAAAAGGTGTAAGATGATATCATGATATGGGGAGAAGAATTAAAATGATAAGTTAGAGATGAAATAAAGGTGTTGATGAAGATGAAAAAGTGCAGCAGTTGAAGAAATGCAAAAAATGATGAATATGCATAAATGATGTTTTGTTTCTGATGTTTGTGTTTAATCATGGATTTTGATTTTTTATGAATAAGTTGAGCTGAAATGGAAGTAGGAATGAAGAGGGAATAGTGAGGATATAAGTTAGAGATGGTATATTAAGAAAAAGAGAGGAAGAAAAGAAGAAAAATCTGCAGTATGGGAAATCTGGAGAAGACACTAGGAAGTGCACGATCGTGATGAAAGGGAAAAATGAGGCAGTGCACGATCGTGACATTGGTGATGTGTTTTGTAGTGCACAATCATAAACCATCACCAATGTCACGATTGTGTTTGTGCACGATCTTGACATTGTGCTGTCGACTAGGATTGCATGATCATGCATAAAGGCTTATTGAAAGGGACAATTTCATGCATCCTTCATTCTTTTGGATATAACTTCTCCTCTCGACCTCAAAGTGATTTGAACACATTGTTCTTTCTCTCTCCATAAAAATTTATGGCCATCTGAATTCATTCTGAGAAGATTGATTGATGAATTTAGGATGAAAATGATGAAGTGTGTTGGAATATTATAAATGGAGTGTTTTCACTAAACATGCTTCGGTATTTTGGCTATATCTTGATCTGTAGACCTTAAAATGGAATGATTTTTATTAAGATTAAACTAGAGATATATGGTTACAAATTTCTATGAGGAATAGAATTTTAATTTTGTCTTTAAGAATCTCAAAATCTGGCTTAAAGTTGAGTACATAGTACTGTTGTAGTTTAAGAACAATCATATGTACTTTGAGTATAACTTTCAAAATATAGCCAAATTGTATAATCTTAGTGTCATTAGAAACTTTGGACATAGAGGAACAATTTTTTAGAAGGAAGTATTGTCTAAATACTCCATTGTCCTTATTATAATGATCATGCAAAGTTGATCCGAAAGTCTATTTTGAGAAAAAGCTGGAATGATTAATTGAATAATGAACTTATAATAAAAAATTTTATTGAGTTGTAAACCTAAGTTCAAATTATACTTGTTTAAGTGTAAGTATAAGAATGATTATGCGATGAGAATATGGAAATATACCTGGGATTGTCATTGAGCATGCATTGTACAAAATCCATACATACACATTTATGCATAAATGAATGCTTATAACCGTGTAAAGTTATAATGTGAGTAAATGTGTATGTATTTCATGATATAGAGGAGCATTTAGAGCATCAACATCTAGATGTTTCTAGGACTTTAAGGCAATAGCTTTCTAGAGAAACCTATGAGTAACCTAGATGGTCTTACTTAATTGATTGTTTGTTTTAAATTATGTTCTGAATTATCTTATGAATGTGAACTTGATTATGTTAATTCCAGACATTAAATGTCTGAGGTGTTTGATGCATGAATGTGATATTGGAAGTGCTCCTTGTATGCGAATCTGACTGAAATAACTGTACTCAACAATTTTATTAAATTTTGGACCAAAGTCTAATGATAAATATGTTCTGAATGTGAACATGAAATCATGTGATTAATTGAAAATATGAGAATGTGATGCACTTCATTACATAAATACATGAAAGATAAAGGCTATTATGTTCGGAGTTGCCAATAAAAAGAGCTTAAAGCTCAGCATATGATAAGATTCTTTAGCTTAGTTGCTATTATACCCAGTATCCACTAAAGGATATAAGACATTATCTGATATAAGCTCGGTATCCACAAGAGATATGGGCTAATGAAAGGCACTCGATCACAACAAAATAATAAATGAAAGTGAGTCTTATGAGCATTGCATTTATAATTGATATGTGTATTATAAATGATTGAAATTATCAGTATGATTACTCTAAAGGTGATGTAAGTGATGCTACATAATAAATGAGATAATGTGAATTATGTGATTGTATATGATGATGTCTTGTATGAATTGAGTGAAACATTGAGGATGGTTACCTCACTGAGTTTACAAAACTAAAAAAAATTGTAACATTGACATTCCAGGATCGAGAGAGGACACTAGTGACAGAGAGACTTTACACAAAGTATAGTTCTTGTACTTTTGGATTAGAAAAATGGCTCAAAGGTTGGTCAGTTGAGATTGAAGGATTAGATAGAAATTTTTGTATAGTTCCTCTTTCGTGTAGCGTGTTTTGTAGTAGGTTTTGATGATATACATATTTAGATGCTCTTGTAAAATTACTATATACATATTCAATTTTTATAAAGTGAAATGAGAAATTCGGTTTTAAAATATTATGATGTTTATGTTTTTATATGATGATTCCATGATGAAGTTAGTGATGTGACAACTCTAACATGCCACTTTTGTGGGATACATATTCGGATATTACTCAGGATATCAGGTATGTGTCTTGCGAGAGTGGGGTGTTACACTATATAAGTGAGAGACGTATGTCTAAGATATACATAAGTAGTAGCTCAAAGTCATTTGATTATGAATCATATGACATATGTGAATCTTGCTTATTAGGCAAGATGGCTAAATTAACTTTTAAAGGAAATAGTGAATGAGCAAATGGGTTATTAGACCTAATAAATTCTGATGTATACGGTTCGATGTCCATTCATGTCAGAGGTGTTTTTATGTACTTCATTACCTTTATTGATGATTATTCACGATATGGATATGTGTATATAATATGATAAAAGTCTGAACCATTTGAAATGTTCAAATAATTTAGACATAAAGTAGAGAAACAACTCGGTAAAAGTGTCAAGACATTTCGACCAGATTAAGGTGGTGAATACTTGAATGAGGATTTCTAAGTTATCTTAGGGATAACAAGATTGTATCCCAATGGACTCCACCTTACATACCACAATATAATGGTGTAACTAAAAGGAGAAACCGAACCTTATTGGACATGGTAAGGTTAATGATGGGCTTAGTAGATCTACCAAAATCCTTTTAGAGTTATGCAGTTGAGATTGTTGTTTATTTGATAAACAGAGTCCCTTCAAAAGCAGTTGATGTTACTTCATATGAGATATGGGCAAACAAAAAACCTTATCTTTTTTGTGTGAAAGTTTGGGCTTGCCCAGTTTACGTAAAGTGGATTCAATCAGATAAGCTTGAAGTGAAATCTGATAAATGTCTATTTGTAGGATATCCTAAGGAAAAAATTAGATATCAATTCTACAATGCCTTAGAGAAAAAGGTGTTTGTCTTAAAGCATGCTGTCTTTTTAGAGAAAGAGTTTCTTCTAAGAGAAGACAGTGGGAGCAAAGTTAAACTTGATGAAGTTCATGATGCTCAAATAAACTTAAATCAACTACTTAAACCCAAGGGTGTTGTTCATGATGATGAGACAATAGTCGAACCTTTTGACACACAAAATGTTTATAGGTCAAGTAGGATAAGTAATGTTTCAGAGAGATATGGATTTGTCGTAAGTGAACATAATGATGTATTGTTCATAGAGGACGATGAGCCTATAAGCTATAAAGAGGCTCTGAAGAGTCTAGAATCTGAAAAATGGCTTCAAGCCATGAAGTCCAAAATGGATTCCATGTTTGAAAACCAAGTATGGACTTTAGTTGACCTACTCGAAAGGCTAAAATCCATAGGGTGCAAGTGGATTTTGAAGAAAAAAATTGACATGATGGTAATGTGATTACCTATAAAGTGAGGCTAGTTGCTAAAGGTTATCATCAAAGACAAAGAGTTGACTATGACGAGACATTTAGCCCTTGTAGCCATGCTTAAATCCATTAGATTACTCCTAGTCATTACTACTCATTATGATTATGAGATATGGTAAATGGATGTGAAGATGGCTTTCCTTAATAGAAACCTACCCGAGGATGTGTATATGGTACAACCTGAGGGATTCATATCTAAAGATGGTGAAAAGGTATGCAAGCTTTAGCAATCCATTTATGAATTCAAGAAAGCATCTAAGAGATGGAACATCCAATTTGATGCAACAATCAAAGAGCTTAGTTTCTTATAAATCCGAGTAAACCTTGTATGTACAAGAAGGTTAGTGGGAATGCTATCATATTCTTTGTGTTATATGTGGATGATATATTACTAATAAGAAATGTTTTCTTAAGTTTGCAATCTGTCAAAATTTGGTTATCCCATAATTTATCCATAAAAGACTTTGGAGAAGTAATTTATATATTGGGATTAAAGGTCCATAGAGATAAATCAGGGAGGTTGCTAAGTCTTTTGTAGTCTACATATATAGATAAAGTGCTAAACAAGCTTAATATAGAGCAATCCAAGAGAGGGTTTCTTCCCATGACTAATGGGATAAAACTATTGAAACCTATAGACTTGAGGTACTCAAAGATATCTTGGATACTGATCCTGTGCTTTGACACCATTCCTTGTTGTCTCAAGATGAGGCCACTCATAGGGTGGCGAATGGGTACAGCTATTAGTATTCGAAGGTAATTAGGTAGCCAATAAAGGATTCATCATTCCTAATAGAAGGAGATGATACCCACGACCTCTTATCAGAGTCATTACTTGGAAGTCTCTGGCTAGAGCAGTTATGTGTCATGAAGAGAACCTTCAATCACACATAGAGTAATAAGATCCCGAGGATAAAAATTAGCATCACTTGGACTAGATGTGACATATTTAGTCTAGTGGGAGTTAACATATAGCCTATACTCCAAACTAAGTGGGGTATAGGATTGTGAAGGGATGAATTGCACGGTAATTGTCTGTGAAAAGGTTCGTAAGCCGGATAATTAACTATTGAGGAGTTCATGGGTTAATTTACTTACATTCCTGTAAATTGACATCATGAAACCTTCATAATTTGCTTAGATTAATAGTTAATTCAAGTGGACTGAAACCATTCCGGATACACTCAGATTAAAAGTTAATTCAATTGCCCAAACTAACCAGAAACCTAAGGGTCACACACATAAAAAATTAAATGAAATATAAAGTGTGAATGGCTATCATTTTAAATAAGTCACATGACTCATTTTATGACAGGTGGTATATAAGCGAGTTCTTCCCTTATGTACACACGCAATTAAGCCAAAAACACACACAATTGAGAGGCAAAGGGTCCAAAAGAGTTCTGAAGGTTGAGAGGAGTGATCTTGAGGTTTGTTTATACAATTACATGCAATCATTATATGAGTTTAATCGCATGTAACTTGTTTATGATCTAACTCTTAATTAAGCATCTATTTGAATTTATCTTGTTTGGTGCTCTAACCACCCTTACACACTAAGTTTTCTTCATCTTTGCATGTTCTTCACTGGCTATTAAAGGTGTTTGGTTTTTGTTGCAACCAAACAAATAGAAGATTCAAGAAAGGAGGAGCATTTGTGAGGTACATATGCTGTAATTTCATGTTTTTTACATTCTGCTTGTATATACACATAGATTTTGGATTTTTTGGGGATGTTGTGCTATTGGAATATTAAGTCTAATGCTTCCGCTCTATAGCCATGTATGAGATATATGGACCAATGGCTCTCCAATATAAATGTCATGAAGGTCACACATAACAAACAAAACAGTGAAATTGATATAGATGTGTCAGTCAAAACCTTATTAGTTTGTGTCTACCACTTGTCACCGCTCTTCTAAGAATAATGCATATTAATAAATTACAAGAGAAAAAGTACGTGCCAAATTTTTCTATGGATTTTACAAATCAATTCACACTCTAATTATGACTAAATAATCTTAAAAGTAATAAAAAACAAGAATATTATTGATTTTGTTTGTTTGATTTTGAAAACTGCCTAAGAAGTCACATAAGCTACAATTAAGCTAAAAACATGCAACAAAATTAATATACCCCACCCCCATACTTAAAAATTACATTGTCCTCAATGTAAAATCAAATGCATGAAATGGAGCAATTAACAAAAATAACAAATGAAAAAAATGTAAAAGACAAAAATTAACTCCCCTTAGGTTGCCTCCCAAGCAGCGCCTTTGCTTAACGTCATTGGCTCGACCTCCAGTAGTGTGTATTGAGTGACAGCAGCCACATCCTCCAACATCAACACCTCCAAATCATCCGTTTGGAAGCCCTCATAATATGACTTTAAGCGATGACCATTCACTCTAAATATCTTGTCAGTTTTGAGGCTCCGTATCTCTACTGCACCAAAGAAAAGACATAAGTGACAATAAATGGACCAACTTAATAGGAACGCAACTTACTTGGAAAGAGCTTAAGTTTGGAATGATATAGTAACACTTTCTGACCCACTGAGAAGCTTTTTCTCGAAATCATCTTATCATGAAAAGCTTTCATCCTCTCTTTATATATTACTACATTTTGATATGACTCATTCCTCATCTCTTCTAACTCTTAAAGCTACAACATCCTATCCACTCCCACATCATCCAAGTTCATGTTGCATCTTCTAATAGCCCAGTATGCCTTATATTATAATTCCATCAGAAGATGACATGACTTCCTAAACACTAGCCTAGATGGCAACATCCCAATTGGTGTTTAGTAAGTCGTCCTGTAGGCCTATAGTGTGTCTTTCAGTCTTACACTCTAATCCTTCCTATTGGGTTGCACGGTTTTCTCCAAGATTAACTTGATTTCCTAATTTGAAACTTCAGCTTGCCTATTGGTCTAGCGATGGTAAGAGTAGAAAATTTGTGCGTAATGTGATATTTTCTGAACATCACTTCCATTACCCTGTTGTAGAAGTCAGTTCCTATATTGATAACAATGGCTTCAGTATCCTGAACATGGAAAGAATGTTAACTTTAACAAAATCTGCAACAACCTTTACATCGTTAGCCCTAATGACTTTGGCTTCTGCCTATTTAGAAATATAATTAACGGCAAACAATATATAAGTAAATTCAAAAGACTAAGGGAAAGGTCCCATAAAATCAATGCCCCAAATAAAAAAAATTACAAAAAAACAATGGAGATTTTGGCAATTGATCCTTACGGGATAGATTACATGACTCTTGGCATCTATAATAGGATTTACAAAAGGTATATGCATCTTTGAACAATGTTGACCAGTAGAAGCTGCTCTCTAGAACTTTATGAGTTATCCTTTTCACTCCAAAATGTCCTCCGCAAGTGTACGAATGATAGAAGGCCAAAATTGATGATGAATCATTTTTTAGTACACACCTAGGTTTTTAAGGTTTAGGGTTTTAGGGTTTAGGATTTAGGATTTTAGGGTTTAGGGTTTAGGATTTAGGATTTTAGGGTTTAGGGTTTAGGGTTTAGGGTTTAGAGGGTTTAGGGAGGGGAGGGGGAGGGGGGTTTAGAGTTTTTTAGTGAGAGAAAATCCTTTGAACTTAATTTTTTCTGATGTCCCGGAGAAAAAAACAGCCCACTCCGGCCACTGCCCACCACCAGCCTGCCACCATGTCTGCTGCCTCCACCGCCCCACGCGCCGCCGCTGCCGGAGTTCCTGCCGCCGGCGACACTTCAGGAGGTCAGATTTCTTCACACTTTGCATCACCGGTTTTAGAATTTTCCGATCTATCTCATCCTACCACTGCTTTTGCCCAACACCCAACCATTCTGGCGGGATCTACGTTCGAAATTCCATTCGGTACCATCCCCACCTCCCCACACACCACCGACACCTTCCACCTCCCTCCTCCATCCACCACCGTCGCTTCCCCTGCACTTTTCAC
>JANSVA010032762.1:0-14149 GCA_025504915.1 Erythroxylum reticulatum | reverse complement strand
CAGTGAAAGGTTGGCTTTACCGTAGTAAAGTTACGAAAAAAATCAAGTAAAGTTACCCTTTGGGAAAGGTTCATCGTGGCCAAGATTTGGCTTCATTGTGGCGAAACCTTCAACTCGCAACCCAGAAACCCAACATTCAACACAAAATTCTGCACACATACACATACCATTTCCACAACCATCATAACTCAACCACAAGATAAGCATAAACATAAATAAAGGAACTTCTTCAAGTCTTATTCTCATTACTAGAACAAAATAGAGTTTGAATAAATCTTTAGTTACATATCAACAAACACATCATTAACTTAATGCCAAAATACAATTGGATCCTCACGTTTGATATGCTGTTAAAGCTACCAAAAAGTAATTAAACTAACTTAGTTACTGAATATAGCTATCTCGGAGTTTCCAAATGCCTTGCAAAGATCAACGATCTTCTCGTTCTGCACTTAAGGAGTGAAAAAAATGAGTTGAGCTACAAAGCTCAGTGGCTAATATATTTATAGTCATCGGTAACGAGCCACACAAACCAAGTATATATATATATCATTTAATCTAGCAACTCAATCATTCATAATTCTAGCTCAAAACTCATAGTTAGAATGTAATCATATAAAGCATAGCATATACATTTAACCACCAAAGCATGACACTCAATTATGCACCATACTTGACAATTCAAAGATGTAATCGACAAACAAATAGCTCGAGATTCCCATGGGTCAAAATGGAGAAATCAAAGTTTACACCATGAACAAAATGAGTCCGTTTCTTAGGATCTTATATGCCACAAGCGGGCAGCTGGGAGAAGGCTATAGGTCAACGTGCACATGACTAACGAAATGGTTTCTCTCTTGCCCAAACACAAGCAAATATTCATGCTCAATTCAATTAATCACATATTCACATTTTCATACTTTTCTAGCTATTTCCTCTTTTACTTATACAAAATGTCATAACGTCACTTATGACATAACATGGTAACAATCATAATGCATTTTTTTCAACCATCACAACAATTCAAATTCAAACAATTAGGCATACACACATACAAGTAAGCAATTTTCTTATCTCACAACAACTACAAACATATTATCCACCTAGTTTCGCTTACAAATCCAAACTCAATTGTGCCCTTCCTCTTGCTCTTGGATAGGATTTTCTTGATTTCCTAACACAAACCAATTTTCTCATTCAATCCAAATTCAAATGTAAATTCATAAAACTTCAATAATCAAAATAAAAAATTAAGCTCTAACTTAACCTACCCATAGTTCATCCAGGTTAGAAAACTAAAACCTAGTTTAGAAATCCATGAAAAATCAAAATGGTTTCTTCTTTCTCTTCTTTCCTCCAACACAAACTCATTCTTTCTCTAATCCCTTTTGTTTCTCTACCAAGCAAGAAGGAAAGATGAACTTACCTTAAACTTAGCCCAAATCTCCTTCTTTCTTCTTCCTCCCTAGCTTACACGATTTCTTCTTCTTCTTTCCTTCCAACGTTTTTCTCTTCTCTTCTTTCTTCTCTCACGATTATCTCTTCTTTCTATTTAGCCAAGACCACATTTTTGCCTTGGTCTTCCAAAAATACCCCTACTTCATTTAATCATAAGACTACTTACTCCTTAGGCTATTTAAACACCATACTATACTCTAATTTAATTCTAACATTTCCATTCTAATTTCTAATTGCTACTTATGCTCACTAACTTAATGACTCAATTCTAAAAATAAATAAATGAATGAATGAATGAATAAATAATAATAAAAAATGAAATTGGGGTCCAATAGCCGTCCACAAAAGAAATGGTCCTAGGCAATAGGTTTCTATTCTAAATGAGTTTGTCCCAAGCCACCTTATGTACTCTAGGCCTTATGATATCCTTACAGCTTTTATTGGTGCATTTACTTTCTGAATTGGTAATCCAAGTGTAGCAATCTTTGAGCTCTACATAGGAGAGAAATTAAGGATCAATTAAAATAGTAATAGATATGATATTTTAAACTGAGTTATTGGATTTAAAAAAATTTAGACACTTAATTAAAAACATTAAAAGGTTACTATTAAAATAAAAGAATTTAAGAAGTTTAAAACTTTGAAATTTATTATTCCTTTTAATTCTATGTTTAATCATACTTATTATTATTTTAGGTATATCTATAATATTTAGAATCATACAAAAATAATATAGACAAGTAATGAATGGATTTTGAAAACTTCTCAATTAAATCCTCAAACTAATACTAATTTCTTAATCAAGTCTTTTGAACTAAAGTAAGAGAACATATTAATAATATATGTGACACTGTCACATGAATTATTGAAAATTTAATTTAAAATATTGATGTGATATCTACAACTACATAAAAGTCACGTAAACATCACGATGTCCTATAAATGCCATATTTTTTAATACATATTCAGGTATTTTATATGTGCATGTCACATCATCACCATAATAATGAGGTATATTAAATTTGCATTTTTATTAAAAGAGTTAAATGAAAATGACATAGTTAAAAAATTTACAGGATTAAAAGAATTAATTAAAAATTATAAAAAATACTTGATTAGGAAATTAAGCATAATTTTATACTTGATGATTATAATTGGAGCACCATAATTATCATAATTTCTTGTTTAAATAGATAGCCACACTTTTGTACTTGTTGATGATTTGTTTCCAAAATTAAATCTTTCCCTTATGTCGTCATTTCTTACATTAATATTTCTTAGGAAGCTAATTGGAACAAATTTCTATTACAAAGCATTTGGTGCATCTGTTCTAAATCATAGTTACTATAATAACACTTATTGTGATACTATATAGCATGGAACACACACATTATCAACAATAGTTGGTCACTTTGTTCTAAGAGTGAATGTGTATGGAAATGTAGGTTTTGTATGGCCAAAGTGGTTAAAACAAGAACAATTAAACCAACAAGAACCTAAAGGATCTTGTCATGCAACCCATTCATATACCGAAAAAGCTCATAGTGAAAGCATGTACACCATTATACCTTGAACTTGGTCTCCAAACCAAATAGAAGATCTCGTGACTATGTCTCCTTCCTCACAACTGTCTTTTCTTGCTCACGGTTATGTCTCCTTTGCTTCGAGTGAGATGCACTTTAAGGTATCCATCAAAGATCGATTAAAAGGCCCAAAGGTTCCCAAAGCTAGATGATGCTTCAATGGGTTATCATCATTCCTAAAAACCCCAAAAATAAACCATTTAAATGGTGATTTATTGCTTAATACATGAGTTAAATGGCAAAGCTTTTGGTTCTTGTTAGCTGGAAGAACAAAATCACAAGTTTGGAAGAAGGAGAAAGAGAAAAATGAAAAACTAAAACCGTGGAGAGAGGAAGATTAAAAAAATAGCAACAACTCTTTTTCAAAAACCAAGAAAACGAAAATGCCTTCTTATTTTTTGACAAAACTAGGGTTAAAAGAGTTTCTTGAAAAAGTCTCAAATGCCCTTGTTTAAAAGAAGTAAAAGAACAAAGCATAAGGTTAAAATTCACAAGGGTTTAAACATATCTTTACGTTCTTTGCATGGACAGCCCATGTCCTTATATATTTGGCATTGTAAATTTCATTTAATAAGCCACTTTGCCATTTATATCATGTTTCAAAATAATTTAAACATTTGACCCAATTGATATATAACTATACCATATAATTATTTGCATTATTTTGTTGAGCAATAAATTTATATAACATGTCATACATATCAAACAAATTTATCTAGGATTAAATTTGTTATCTAATAACGTTTATTCTAATACCATATGATGACCAAAATAATTATAATATTTATAATTAATTTTATCGTCATATTCATATCTCTATATGATATATTAGAATAACTATCTTTTTTCTAATCAAATCTTTTCTGGGGTGACCCATTGGGATCTATGTCATGTTGATAATAGAATTAAAACTCTTTTAATTCTATACATCATAAGCGGTATCTAGCAAAATACATTATAATTACTTAAATGACATAGATGATAAGTATCATACACAAATCACGATCCCGAAGCAATAATTGCTTTCATAAATTCTCTTATCTCATAATATCTTAAATAAAGGCAACATTGGAATATGTCATTATTGCCAATTTATTCCTTCTTGATTTCCAAAGTGAATCCTAAATATGATTAACTCCTTAATCATATTGCATACATACAATATTACTTTATCAAGAGCCCATAGACATTATTGCTCATATCATATTCGAGGGACAACAATATTGTAAAATCTTGTTACTTGAATTAAGGTTAAAATGGTATTTATTAGAGATTAATGAGAATTAGGAAGCATAATTCATGCTTATGTAAAATGTGACATACACATACACGATACTATTGGTCTTGCACATTACAATTATTTGTACATGCATTCATTGATATTTTTCAGGTATAATTGATTGTTAAAAAATGCAATTAAAATGTGAATTGTGAATTATTTGAGGTAAAAATTTATTTAGAGAATATTCTGATTATTTCAATTTTTGGTGAATTTTGGCAAATTTTTGAAAATTTTGGGTATTTTTAGATTAAGAAAAATAAATAAGCCAGTAGAATAGTGCCAAGTAGCAGTGTGAAATAGTGATACGTATCAAACATGCAAAAAGCCACGTAGAGTAAGAACTCAATTCCTCTGTTGTTGTTTCTTTACACCAAAGGTATTGTTAGACAAAAACAATCTGAAAACAAAAGCAATCTGAGATATTGAGTTGTTCTATGGAAAGCATGGATATCGATTCTGATACCAAAGTAAGACTGTCAGTCTGTAGGGAGAGAGTTTGATTGTTGTTATTCAACCACTCATTAAACTTTGAATTATTGGAAATTTTGCTAACCCAAGTAAGTTGAACTTTATGTTTTGTGATATTATAAATGGTAATTGATGATATTTTATGGTTTAGCAATGAATGCATACATGACTTGTGTAAAAAGTAATTCGGTGATAGTGATGATGAGATGAGTTATATGAACAGTAGGTGAATTTGCTAAGAAATAAGTTAGGTTCTGTATGGAACTGGTCTTTGATTATGAAAATGATACAGAGAGTCATGTAAATTGATGTATAAAATATAATTTGTTTTGTGCTAAGAAATACACAAATGGTTTATTTTGTACTGTACATGCGTGAATCTGTTGAATATTGGTATAAATGGATTTAAATGAGTTTAATGACATGAAATGAAGATTTGGATAAAGTTGTGGAATAGAGATGATGAAATGATAGGTTTGTATGTGGTAAGGTGAAAGTAATTTAGACAAAAAGGTAAGAAATAACGTATGCACGGGCGTGAGAAGTTGTTTTACGTGTTTTAAAAGAAGATGAGTTTAAACGAGTTTGATAATATGGAATGAAAGTATAGCTGAGGTCGTTATATAAAGTCAAAAAAATGATAAATTTATGATGAAATGAGGTTGTTGTTGGATATTGAAACACATGCAGAAACATATATGTAGTAAAGTTGATGAATGTGCTCTGTTTTTCGTTATATATGCGTAAATGTTTAGGTAATGTTAGAGATGGATTTATGTGAGGTTAGAGTTAAAGAGAACATAGAGCAATGAGGTGTTATGTTTTAAAGAGTAAGATGATAGAAAAACGTGGACTAATGAGGGAAGAAAAATAGAAAAGTGCAAAAGTTATAAAAATACAGTAGAGAGAGAAAATGTATGTGAAATTTAACTAATCATATTATGGTAAATAAATTTAAGAAAGTAATTTATTATCTCTACATATCATTGTTTATATTAAAAATTAATATATAGTATGTGACACTTGTTCATATTATTAACTAATGTTATTTTCAATTAATTGTTAATGATATATTTATTAGTTTGCTATGACAGTAAATTAAGTCTTTCATTAAGTTTTTATTTATTATACTAATAAAAAGATGATTTATTACCTATTTATTTTATCAATAAATATTTTATTGATTTATCATATTTAAATTTTATTGCTTTTATATAAAATATAAATAAATATTTAATATTAAAGCATTTTATTAATAATTAATAATATTCTAAGTATAACGTGAAGTTAAATTAAGTCAATTGGATTAGGTGAAATTACGACTCATGGTTTGATGATAATAAAACATGTTAATACTTATTTTTAATCTTTGATAATATTAGTAAATTAATTTGTCAAATACTCAAGTAAAAGGTCAAAGATCAATGTCAATAGAAGGGGAAGGTAACTAAAGGATAAAAAAAAGTAAAGTGAAGCATTCGATATAATTCAAGAGAGTTTTAAGGAAGTTCAAATGAAAAGCTAATAATAAGAAGAAATAAAGTCTCTTTATATGTGACAATTATTTTTATCTTTTTTCTAAGAGATCAAATATTATATATACTTTATCATAATCAAAAGAAAATTTAGAAAGGCTTAAAAAAACTCTTAATCTTTAACTAAAATTTGGAAAACATTTTAAATGGTTTTTAAGAAAATTTATCAAAGAAAAAGAGTTTTTAACCTTTTAAAAAACTTAGAGGGCTCAAATTTCAATTTTTGATGACTTAATATGTGAATAGATTATAACGGTTACACTATTCATCAATTAAAGCATTTTTCATTAGTGAACTAGAGGGATTGACTAATTAATGATGGTTTTAAAAGGTTCTCAAGAGAGGACTTTTTGTCTATCTAACTGATACCCTAATTGAAGGATATTTAATTAGCCATAGGTAAATGATCAACTAGTTAATCTTATCTATAACCTAGTTGTTGTAATAACTAGATTATGTGTCTAATAACTATTTAAGATAGTTTTTGGTATAAATAGAGCATAATTGAGTTGTGGAAAGAACCTTTAGCATATTAGAGAGTTGCTAAGAGCATTAAGAGACTAGAGAGAACATTTAAGTGAATATGTATATCATATAAAATATGTTGTGACACCTAATATCCCCTAAGATGATACATGGATGCACACATAACAAACCTAGATCATCCAACAATTCCCAAAGATAGAACAAACATATATCACAATTCATATAATTACCTATGTTAACAGACTTGCTCACATATTTCAAAGTGGTTTATACTCATATTATATCCATACATTGAAAATCATTATAAGTTATGATTATTACAGGCCATTTACATACTGAGATGTTCATAAGTCTTACAAGCATTTACTACAAAATTCCTTCTTAATATTTATGATTACAACACAAGGTTTAGTTACAAAAGTCTTCCAAAATGTTACACATCTTTCTTTAGCTATTGCGGTTGTCCCAACCTTAACCCTGTTTATCATGACCTACATAGAGGAAAAACCACCATGCTAAGTATATAGCTTAATGGAGAATAATGATGCAAGATAGTGACTGCTCATGGCGGTCGCCTAACATCCACATCCACATGATTCATGACATTTAAGTGATGGAAAATGCATTATAAAATAAAATTCATAAAATATCTTAATACACATAACAATATTTAAATACGAAATTCAGAGATTATTTAGAATATAACCTTGTATTAGAACATATACAGAATGGCCTGCTAATTTCTTCAGACATGGGTAACAGGAAGAGAACAGAAGATACCTATGATTGGTATCTACAAAAGAGGTAATAGCCTCTAAAATAGAAGAGACGTAAGTGTCTAAAACAGAAGGGACATAAGTCTCTAAAATAGAAGGCACTATAGTGTCTCAGAATAAAAGCAGTGGCAAACCCTTCTAGGCATACCTATTTACCCACAACTAAGACTTAACAAGTTAAAACTAATCATCAAAGCATTATAATTACATTTCAAAATCACATTATAGAGTAACAAATTCATAACATATAAACTCATTCCCTTTTGCTTACATTATAATTGAAACCGTTTATCAAGCCCATTCTTATTTAATGTGCTTTAAGATCATATTCCTTTTCAATAATAAGTAAATGAAATCACTAAGGTATATAAAAATTACATGCAAGATAAGTCTTATATTACCCTTATAATGCTAAGTTTCATTGACATCCAAAAAGGTTTGGATGAAGTTTAGTAGCATTCGGGTGAGGAAAATTCATGTTCAGGTTAAAATGGGCTGATACACGACTATATCCCTTTTATATACATCCATGGACTTTGTCTCAAAATGGCCTACTTTGGGTAGAATGTATTATAAACAGTTGCTCCCTCACACTCGCAGCCTTGCATGTCCAATTCCAGCTTTTCTCCTAACAAGTTTCTAAATCCTTTTTGTATGGTCTTCTAGAAAAATATGCCTCTATGTCTTAAGTTTATAATTACATAAATTTATGTAATTTGGTTAATTATTCTTGGATTTATACTGAAAACACTACAGCATAATCTAAAATAAGGACAACAGTCATAACTTAACTTCAAGATAGAATTAAAAAATCTTAGAGGTAGAATCAAAATTTAGTTCCTCCATGAAATTTTTAGGCCTATGGCTCTAATTTAATCTCCAATTAGGATTATCCAATTTTAAGGTCTACATATGAAGATATGGCTAAATTATAGAAGCCTGTTTAATGGAATCTATCCATTCAGCTAGGTACAAATCCCAAATCAACTAACTTCTGTCTTATCCTATAAGAGCAAAGCAAAAACACATCAATTTTAACTACAAACATCCCATTTTCCTACGTAATACTTCTTTTACAAATTCCCCTCACATTACACTCATAAATTCAAACAAACATATCAAAAATTCATATACCTCTTAAAGGAGTGATCAAAGCCCTTTTTCTTCACTTCACTTGCTTTCCTCTGTCTTTATCTTTGGTCTTCTCCACCTCTACTAATAACACACTCATTAAAAACTCATTTCCAACCACATACATATAACAAAACCCTAGATGAGGAGGAGGTGAGGAAGGATTTAATTTTCATATCGATACATGAAATTAACTTACCTTAGACTCAAATACACTAATTTCTTGTGTTTATTTCAAAATCCCCTTTAAAGATCAAATTTAGTATGAATATTAATGTAAAGAGGAGCTTAAAATTTTGAATTTTGAGTGGTAGTGCCAGCCTCATCTCACCCTCTTCATATTTATATGTAAATCTTATGGTGTGTAGAGTGATAAGTGGCTAATTCCCATTGGTTCCTACTTTTCAATTTTTGTTAATCACAATTTGGCGACATCATTTTCTTATTCCATATAATTGCATGCCATCATAATTCATTTAGCATTTTATCCCATGATTAATTTATATTTATGCATGCATAATACGTTTAACACAAATTATAGAATTACTCCTAGCAATTCAATTAATACTGATTATGTCTCGTATTAAGCACTCACTTTCCTATCTAATGACTCAACTTTCACAATGACCAATACCCGAGCCCCTTTCCCATTTGATTTTCCACCATCCTCTACCCTCCTTCAACTAATAATCCTCCTCTCAATGTCCCAAAAACCCTTTCTTCCTCAAATACTCCTCCCAGGAAATCTTGGAAGCAAGTAGTTAAGGAGCAAACCCCCCTGACTTTGACCTATTCACCACCGAAGGATATAGATGGTAAACTAGTAGTTTGCCCCATCCTTGAAGTCTTGAAGGAGGGAGTCCGAGCTTGGGAATCTACCATGGTTGGCTTTTTCTTTGGAAAAAGACCACCCTTTCTGTTAGTCTCTTAATGGGCCAATAATTTATGGAAAACTAAAGGCTTGATAGATGTTCTTCTATTTGAAGATAACTTGATTTTCCTTACCTTTACTTCCACTTCAAAAATTCAAAAGATTATGGAGAAAGGTCCCTAGTGTTTTGGCAACCATCCTATCATTTTACAAGCTTGGTAGCCACACTTGAACTTTAAACTTAAAATCCAAAGTATTCCACTTTGGATTAACTTCCACAACATCTCACATGAGTATTGAACAACTCAAGGGCTTGGATCACTAGCCAGTTACATCAGACGACCACTGTGCATGGATGAACATACATCAAAGAAGAATCAATTATTGATGCTTCCACACCACCTGTTAACATGGAGATGCAAAACAATAAGTTATTGCAAGATTGTCAAAATATACATATGCATATATCCAAGGAGGACAGTATATCATACAATACAAAGTAGTAAATATCACAAACACCAATACAATAATTGCAACTCAAATAGATGTCAATGCTAATTATGTCACCCTACCCACTACTTCAGGAGTTCTGTATAGTGATGAAGGAGAATCAATTGTGAGTCACATTAATCCTATCCAATCAGATATTATTGCAACCCATAAAGCTTCTACTGCACTTAAAGAATCTGTATTAAATGTTAAATTCCACATAGTGGAGAAAAGGAGATCCAATAGGGGAAAAGGGAAAGGCTCCACAAGCCAAACCTTTTAACCATATCCATTACTGCATGATATGTTTAAGGAATAAATTGTCCCATTAAACTTTCAACTTTAAGGGACTTTGTTTTGTGAGAGAAACCTGTCATCATTAGCTTACTTGAAACCACGAATTAGAAAATCTGGCCAAGTTGGACATTTTTGGTTCCCATTGGAACATGCTTACCAACCACTAACATCATGCTTTCGGCATAATAATTATTTACTATAGGGAGGATGAACCCAAGGTTGATCTCTTAGACTTAAATGAACAAGCTATGCATCTAAATCTATATTTCACACAGGAGCACATCCAACTTAGTGTTTCATTCATCTATGTAAGCAACTTTGTTTTCAAAGATGAGACTTATGGAATAACCTCAAATCTTTCAGTAATACTGTATCAACCCTATAGCTTATCTATGGAGACTTTAACTCCGTATTATACACCTTAAAGGCACAAGGTCATTGTAATATAAAGAATTATACTTTTGATTTGAAAGACATGGTGGAGGATATAGCGTTGACTGATCTTAAGTATGTTGGACATACTTTCAACCTGGTCCATCAAACAATAATCAACTTTGCACATTAGGAAAAAAATTGGACGGCGCCCTAGTAAATGACATTTGTCTTCGAAACTTTCACAATAACTTTACTACATTTAAAGAACCCTTCTTCTCGGATCACACCCCCTTATAATGGACAACATATTCTAAAAGGTTATCAACCATCATCCTTTTTTATTCAATAATTTCTTGGTGGTTGTCCTGGGATTCTATTAGGCATGTACAAAAGGTGCAGTCCAAGCAATTTTGTTATGTTTAAAAATTGAAAATCATCAAACGAGAATTGAAATTCCTAAATTATATGCAAAGGCCCACAACTTTTACTATAAGCTCCTACAAACTCGAACTTCAAGTTGTTCAAGCTAGCCTTACTTCTCACCTAACTGATCCAGTGCTACTTGACAAAGAAAAATTAGTGTTATCATAATTCTTAAAGGTTACACACAACCATAGTTCTCTTATGTAACAAAAAGCTAGGGTACATTGGCTAAAGGTCAGCGATAAGTGTACTCACTTCTTTTTCAACTTAATTCTTGCAAGGAAAAATTACAACAAAATCCACTCTATAACATCCAAACACTGTGCAATTCTTCAGTCATAATAGAAAATTTAAGAGGAGGCAATAAGTTACTTTAAAGACCTTCTAGGTACTCCTAACACTTCTAATGTTACTTTTGAAGACCTTAAATCCCTATCCCTCAAATAAATCTCACCCATAAATTCAGATCTTCTTACAAAACTAGTAGATAACACTGAAATAAAAGCTACAGTTTTTGGCATGGATGGCTTTAAAGCTCCCAACCTTAATGGCTTTAATGGATATTTCTTTCAAAAATCTTGAAGTGAGACAAGACCCTGTGTTATGCAGGCAATCAAGGAATTCTTCTCCAAGGGGATCCTTCTCAAAAAGATCAACAGAACTTTTATCTATTTGATTCCTAGTGCTCTAACCCCATATAATTTGGGGACTTCAGACCTATTGCATGTACTAACTTCCTCTATAAGGTCATTTCCAAAATACTTGCCATAAGACTGAAGAAAACCCTAATCCAACTGATCAATGATAACCAAGGAGCCTTCCTGCAAAGTAGACATATAGGGAACAAAATCCTTATTATCTAAGATCTCCTAAAAGGCTACTCTAGATCCAATTACTCTCTAAATTGCACAATCAAAATTGATATTCACAAAGCTTATAATAATGTGAGCTGGGATTTATTATGGACATTACTGATGGCCCACGAATTTTTAGCTATTTTTATAACGTGCATCACATCCTCTTCCTTATCTATTTTGATCAATGACACTCCTACCACTCTCTTCAAGGCAGCAAGAAGTCTTAGGTAAAGGGACCCCTTGTCCTTGTACCTTTTCATTCTTTATATGTAGACTTTTAACTCTCTTATCAAGCATGAAGTGTTCAAAAATGCCAAATTCAGATATCTTGCAAAATGCAAGAAGATTGATTTGACTAACCTATATTTTGCAGATGATCTACTTTTATTTTGCAGGGCCACGATGGATTCCATACAAAGTTATATGGTAGCTCTTAACTAATTTAAAAACTTCTCTGGTCTACATTTCAAACCAATAAAGAGCCATTTTCTCATATCTAAAAAAGATGTTAACTTGGGACCTCTCATCTCTCAATCAACTGGAATGCAATTCAAACACACACCTCTATTGAATCTTGGGTTACCAGTCTCTACTAAAAGGCTTATATATATGGAATGCATTCCACTTCTACAGAAAATACATATAAGGATTAGTTCATGGGTAAATAGGTCTCTTTCCTATGTTAGGAAGGTGCAACTCATCAAATTGGTGTTAAACTCTCTCCATATTTATTGACACTCTCATATATTTCTATCCCAAAGCATCATTAAAACCATTGAAAGAATCCTAAAAAATTTTCTACAGAATCATCCAAATGGTGTAAAAGGGTCAACTAAAGTGAAGTGGGTTGATATTTGTTTTCCTAAAGATGAAGAAAGCTTAAATATAACTCCAACCTAAATCACAAACCAAGCCCTATTTCTAAAAAGACTATGGTGGATCCTTATGGATAAAAATTCACTTTAGGTAAAATGACTCCACTCTTTTTTTCTCAAAGAAAGAACCTATGGAGCATTCAAAAATCTGCCTCATATGCTCATTTTCTCAACCAAATCCTGAAATTGAGAGATAAAGTCTGAGAAGATGTCTCTTGCAAAATTGGGAATGACACCTTGACATATGTTTGGTTTTGACAATTAGTCTAATATAGGACCTCTCATACAGCATTTCAACAACCTAAGTGGTCCCTAAACTTCTTCACTCAACCTTAAACTTAGCTCCATGATTATAGAGGGCTCATGGAATTTCCCTCGAAACCTGAGGCATCTCCAATCAACCTAGTTACCCCAACCAACCTCTTATAATACCTTCTACTGGTAGACTCAACCTATCCTTAAACTTAGCAACAAGACCACCCAAGATTTGCTAAGAAGTAGGAAACCGAAGGTTGCATGGCATAGAATCATTTGGAGTAAAGTTTTGATAGAGTCTCCTTGGTTAACAATCTAAAATAGACTGAATACAGCAGACAAGATGTCCTATTTGTGGATGAACAGAACCTGTCCAATGTGCCAAGTCTATGCAGAAACAAGAGATCATCTCTTCTTCATATGTCCTTACAACAACAATATATGTGATTATATAACTATCAAATATCTATGGCTAAATCATGGGACACCATCATAGAGATTGTACAAAGATTTTCCAACCACTCAACCCCTCGAAACCTAAATAGACATATTCAAATCCTATACTTAGGGCTCTGTGTATATAGATTGTGGAAGGAAAGGAACCTCATACCGTTTACAGGAATCAACTCGTCTAAAGTGGTTTTTATCTTTGAAACCCTAAGAGAACTCAGAGAGCTCATCCTAATAAAAAATCTCAACGAGACATGTAACAAAAGTATCCTGGCCTCTCTAAACGTATAACTCGAGGCTAATCTCTGAATTACTCAACAGATGTTCATGTAAGACAATCAAATGATGAATATAACTGAAAGAACAAATAAGAAGGAGTAAACAATTACCTAATTGGTCGAGTCCTCTGTCATCCTTGAAATTAATAGATCTCCACGAATTTCACTTCTCGCCGCTGTGCTTCTTTAGAGGTATATACCTTATTTAGGAGACTTTAGTATCTATAGCTACAAGAGGATTAAAATAAGGAAAATTCACA
>JANSVA010032742.1:0-14151 GCA_025504915.1 Erythroxylum reticulatum | reverse complement strand
GAGGGAGAAATGTAACATCCCATTATCAATTTTGAGGCTAGAATAGAATATATGAGAGATGATTGAGAGATTCGAAAATACATTTCATGCTTATGCATAATATGCCATGCATATATATATGAATTTGAATTTTTGCACACATCAAAATGATTGCTCATGCATTCATTGACAATTGCCGGGCATAATTGATTTATAAATGTGATCATAATTGAAATTGTGAATTTATTTGTAATGAAAATTGATTTTTGAGAGTATAAGCATTGATTTAGAATTTTTGATGAAATATGGAAAATTTATGAGTATTTTTGGACTAGAAAAAATTGCCAAGTGGCAAAACTATAAATAAATGGTAGTAGAAATAACAGTCAAATGACAATGAAAATTTTATATGTGACACTAAGATTTAATGAATTATGTCATTGAAAATTTGGGAGACAATTGGAGTAGAAATTAGAAACAAATGGACTAGTTAATAAAAGAGTCAGTTGGAGACCACAAAAAGGTGACAAGTGGCATTCACTCACGATTTTCACCTAATTAAAGACCATTTCATGGTCTTTCATTTTCCCATTCACAATACATGCTTCTCTTCTTCCTCTTCTTCAATTTTGTTTTCATCTTTCTCTCCTTCACTCACGAAACTCACTCTCGCCCTCACCATTTCACTTTGTTTCTTCAAGATTCATTGTCTTCTCCATCTTGTTACTAAAAGACCCAACCTATTCCTCCTTAAAAAGGTGAAGATCGTATATGTTGGAGAGCTAGGGTTTCATGGTGATTGAAGAAGCTTTGGGTAAATCAAGTAAGTATAAGCATCCTTCTTTTCTTGATTATTTTGGATGAAGCATATTTAGTGATAATTAGAGGTGAAAATGAAGTTGAATATGTGTAGGAAGTTATTGATGAATGGTATATGAAAATGTTTTGATCTTTTTGTTTGATGAACAAGTATAGCTTATGAATTGGTTTGTGAATGATATTGGGTTGAAAATGAAGTAGAAGAGATGATTTAGGTTTAAGATGGGTTATATGTGAAAGGTGGGAAGTTAAAATTTAGAAAATGAAACATGTTCTGCGTATGCTTCTGTCAAAGTTCGCTGCGACCAACTCTCCTTAGTTCGCTGCGGTCAACTTGAAGGGTGAAGTTTGCCATGGCTAACTCGGGGGCTCATTGTGGCAAACTTGTAAGATTTCACGCGAACTTTTCTAGGTCGCCGCGGTGAACTTTCCAATGCAGAACATGTTTCGGTATTTTGAGCATAACTTTTTTTTGTAGTTATATAAATGAAGTTATTTTTGATTTAGAGTAAAGTAGAGACATGGGGATACAAATTGTATGAAGAAATCGAGTTCTAATTTGGATTTTAAGAATTTTAATTTCTGGGTGAAATTTGAGTATAGGGCATTTTCTCAGAATAAAAGCAGTTTGAAAATATTTGGAGTATAACTTTTACACTATTGAACCAAATTGAATGATTTTGGTGTCATTAGAAACTTATGATATAGAAGGACAATTTTCAAACAGAAAGTGTTCCCAAATTTCTTTATTTTCATTGTCTAAATGATCAAAAATAGTAGACTCGAAAGTTAGTGTTTGGAGAAAAACCTGAAATGATTCATTAGGTTATGAAATTAGATTCAAAGTGTTTATTTGAGGTATAAACCCTAAGTATAAATTTTACTTAGGTTATTTTTGATATAAGACTAATAATGTAACGAGAATAATGGAAAGATACCTGAGATTGTCATGAACATGCATTGTACATATTTCATATACACACATGTGTATAAATGAATGCTTATAATTGTGCAAAGTTATTAATGTGTGAGCAACGTGTGTATTGCATAATTTCCATATGCAGGATAAATGTCTGCATCCAGACGCTTCCAGATTAAGGAAGCAAATGCTAATCTGGAGCGTGCTATAAGTAACCTAGATGGTCTCACTTAATTAAATGTTTGTTTTGTCAAATGAATGTGTTATGATTGCTGATTAGACAAAGAAGGTTCGATGAATGTGATATTGGAATGGGATATTGAAGTGCTGCTTGAATGTGAATGTGACGAACTATATGCTTCATAATATGATTGATTATGATAGATGCATTCCATACATGAATGCACAATTAGATAATGACAGTTATGACCAGAGTAGCTACCTAAAAAAGAGCTTAAAGCTCAAAGTGTGGCAAGAGCCTTGAGCTCAAAAAGTGATTAAGAGCCTAAGGGTCACTATGTAAAATGAGCTCTCTATCCCCATCAGATAAGGGATAGTTATCATTGAGCCCGATATCTAAAATAGATACAGGATAGTTTATCAATGAGTCCGGTATCCAAAATGGATAGGGGCAGTTTAGGCACTCAGTGATAACAATATAACAATTGGAAAAGAGTCTCAGGAGCATTCCATATGCATTTGTTTAAGTATGTTTGATTTATTAAAATGCCAAATTGCCTATGCTTAAGTGAAAATATGTTATGAAATCAATTATGTGAAAATGTGTTATGTGAAATGATGTTTTGCATGAATTGAGTGAATCATTGATGATGGTTACCTCATTGAGTTCGCTAAACTCGCCTAAAATTTGCAAATATTTTTCAGGGCTCAGAAGAATACCCCATAAGGCAAACGGGAGTATACCTACTGCATGAAAATGAGAGATAGAGGTCGAGATCAGTTTGCGCTTGCATAATTATTTTCATTAATATTTGTATAAAAGATTGTATTTTGAGATTTTTGTACCATGTTTATTGATTAAATCTATTTTGTAATAACTTTCCAAAATGGAAAGGGTTGTAAATGAAATTGATTTTGAGTGCAATTATTATAAATATGATTGCAAAAGTTTATGATTGAAACAGGCCTAAATTGATTATTGATTTTTCATAAAAGTGTGCATTGTTTTAAGAAAGAAAAGAAAAAGATTTTGTAATGACAATATGATTGTGAGTGTTTTGTTTCTAAAATAGGCCTTAGTGATTAACGAAATTATGATGTTTTAAAAAATGTTAGTAACATTTGAAAATGAAAAATGATTATGAAATAAAGTGGGCTTTATTTGTTTATTGATTTCCGCATATGTTTGTTGTTTAAAACAAAATTTTTATATTGAGTTTTGACAGACTGAGTGTGCTAGTACACCACCCTTACATGACACGAACTCGGATATCACTCAGGATGTCAGGTACGTGTCTTGCGAGAGTGGGGTGTTACAACCTATATTATTTATTCTAAATCCAATCCCCCTTCAAGCTTATTCAAATTTTCTGACGGTTTTCCTTCATTACCCCTTGAGGTATTACAAATCAATGGCTCCCCATATCGTGTCCACTCAAAATAATTTGGAACAAACCCTTTTCTCAGAAAATGGCCATTCACTTCATCAATAAGAAGGAAACAAATATGTTTATACTTTTTACATGGACATCTAATCTTTAGGCCATCCATATATGCAAGTTGAGAACAAGCATAATGAATAAAAGCTTCAAGTCCCTCAACAAACTTAAGATTAATGAAACCATCAGGTGTTAATGGTTTATACATCCAAGATCTATCAACATTACTCATTTCTTAAAGTGATTTTATAGTTAGTATCCTTCATATCCCTTAAGTTTATAGAACATCTAAACTTTACTCAAAATCCCCTACAATTAATTAATCGAATTAATTACCTACAATTGATGTCAATACTATGGTACGTAGCTTTGTGTACACCTATTAATCAAGAAAGCAAGTTCTTAATGTGACTCTTAGGCTCGTGGGATTTTTCACTGAGAAGCCTCAAGAGAGCTGCATCATGATTTTTCAACCTATATACTGTCCTAGGGGTTTATTATGCAAAGAACTGTCTTATTTATTAAACCTATGAATTTCTTGTGTTAATACTAAGTTTGAATTAAACACATTGAAGTTGAAGTATTTATGTTTGAATTAATCACCTACAATTGATTTCAATACTATGGTACCTGGCATTGTTTACATTTGTGAATCAAGAAAGCAAGCTCTTGTTGTGACTCCTAGGCTTATGGAATTTTTCATCGATAAGTCTTATGGAGCTACATCACGGGTTTTCAGCCTATATACTATCCTAGGGACATAGTTATACCTCGAATCATCTATAAGATCTCAAACTCATTCCATATACAGTAAATACTTAGACTATTAAGGAACATAAAAACTCATCAATGATTATAAGAATATTCTAAACAACAACACAAAATCAAGACCTCCTTTGCATTCACACAAAACCCAAACACATCAAAATCATATTACTAAAGTAATAAATATGGTAGCCATTAGTTAAACGACTTACCTAGATGGACGGACAACTCCATACTACAAATAAGAAGGATGAGCGATGCTCTTCAACACAATATAGGGCTTGCAAAAAAGAATATTTCGTATTTAATATAATATACTTTTTCAATAATTTTGTTATATTTTTAATATATTAAAGCAAAAAAATAAAAAATAATATTGTTTATTTTGAACTAGAAATATGTGGAGTTTTAGTGGGAATAATGTTAAAAATATTATTAGACCAAACCAATCCCGACTTGCTTAGTTTAAATTATTTGTAAAATCATACAGAATATTATAGAATATTTTAATTATAATTTTCCTTTTAATAATCGATATGACTATCGTTAAGAGAATTTGACTTAAACAATATAAAAAGAAGGGTAAATTATTCAAAAATAAAAAATTGTGTGAATTATCTTTATTATTTATATATCAAAATTTTAAATATGTATAATTAACAAAAAAGTATTATCAATTATAATAATCAAAATGAACCCTAATAATTTAAATACTCTTTCAACCTTTATAAAACTAGTCTTTCATTAACAATTAATCAATTATGTAATGACAAATTAAATTACACAATTTAAGTTATCAAAGGTATAACAAATTCTTTTATATTTTCATCCTACCAATCTTACCTTTCTTCTTTGAATCTTTCCATAAATCTGTAAAATTTCACATAAGCCTAGGTAATTGTTTAGATGAGCATGATTAGGTGCCTAACACCTTCCCTATCCTACAATCAATCCCCAAACTTTCATTCTTAGATTAGGACTTTATAGTTCCTTTTCTTTTAGATTTTTTTCTATCTTTTCTAAATATGGTAAAGTTGTGAATCTATTGCATAAAAATCATCCTATTTTAGGTATGCACTATATGTCAAGGAAAATGGGGAAGAAGTTGGTTTGACAATAAGGTAGGTTTATACTATAGATACCAACTAGGTATACAAGAGACTCTAAAAGGTTTTATAGAGGTCAAGAGAGGTATGAAGGAGGTTAAAATAGATTTAACACAATATAAAGAAATTTAAGAATTATTAAGATGAAGATTCAATGTAAGAATGATTCATTTTTTCATTATAGAGACTTGTATCAAAGTTATAACACTCCCATCATTTAAAGGAATATATTTCTATCAATTTAATTTACGCAGAACACTCTCATACATCACAGAACACTCCCATCATTTAATGTCAACATAACAAGCATTTTACCAAACACCTTACATGCATTAGAAATTCATCCCAACATCACAACCAAAATCACATCTTGTCCCTTCCATCGCTAACATTTATACATTCAAATTGTTTTCCAATCACAAAATACCCAAATAAATGAATGTTATTAAATACCCAAATACATCCAACATCAAAAGAAATAATAGAGATGAAAGACTACAAGAATACCTCCTCTGAAGGACATAATGATAGTGGTTGGAGAAGACAAATGCTAATGAGTAGAAGAGGAGTCAATGACAGATAAATTGGAGAGAGTAAAAAATAGGAAGAAAATGCAGGGAGAGAGGAATAACGAAGAAGAAGATGAAGAGGGAGGGGTCGTTCAGATGAGTTAAATGTAAACGAAAATGAAGTCGATTGATCTTAAACCAAACAATGTTGTTTTCGTTTTATTTAAAATGCTGAAGCCGAAGCAAACGATGTAGTTTACCTTGCAAATTTACCAAAAAAATTTTTCCATCAATAAACTCAAAAAAATTTTATTCTGCCAATAATTCCCACTTTCTTTATCGACAAAAATTTTATACTGTTGCTAAAGTTCGTCAAAAATTTTGTCAGGATGATTTCCCTCCATATTTATTGATGGATATTATTACCGTCACTAAATGAAAATTTTCCTAACAATGTTACCAATAGAATTGATTTTTTGTCGATAATTTGCATCAATTTCTTTTTTGTCGGTAATTTTCCATCACTGATTCCTAATTTTCTTGTATTGTTAAGAGACAAAACACTTTTGAATTCAATCAACACAATATAGGGCCTAAAAGAAGTTCAACAAAAGAATTCCACCCCCTCCTTAACTAAATCAAAGTGATGAATTGATAGGAGTACCTTTTCAAGATGAGCTTATATTAGTTCCTCCGTCATCCTTAAGGACAGAATTTGGAAGAAAGGTAAGGAAAAGCCAAGCTTGGAGTTACCCATTCTCCAAACCTATTTCTTTCTTAATTGAAAATGTGAGTGAGTTGAATAGCCTTATAAAGCAGTAAGTAGTGAAGGATGTAATCCTAGAAAGGAAGCTTGTACTCCTACTGAAAGGAGCCATCTCAGAGTTCCCTTTTCGGAACCCAAGTGGAGCCCTCCTACCGATCCCACCGTAGCCCTCCAGTCGATATCTAACTCAACTGAAGGGTTCCCAAAAAGCCAAGTCGTTCAATTATTAAAAACCTTTTATATTTTAACTTTTACAAGAGCAGAAAATAGTGGGAATCCTTTTTAAACGCTTTGCTAAAAATTTCAGTAGCATAACAACTACTTTTCTAAGATTCCCATATTTCAAAAACCTGTATAACACATTTAAAAACATTTCTATATTCATACAAAATTGTTAACTACAAATTATGGACTTCAAGTCCACTCACAAGCAACCCCAAACAAATAATTTTCAATAATCACTACAATAAACTTTAAAAAGATAAAACATATTCAAGCATTTCATTTAAAAGCCTTTATAAACATCAATTCTTTACACAAATGTACATATAAAAATGACACAAGCACAGCAGCACCCAAAGATACAACTAATCTTGTGACGAAGTCCCAATTACAACAGCACTTGTACACATACCTGGGGTGGGTTATTTAAAAACATAAAAATAAGGGTGAGCTAAAGGAGCTCAATGAGTGTAATTAGTTTACTAAAAGTTAACTTTTTATAAAAACATAACTAAAATATTCCATACAATCATAAAGCTTATGGTAAAACATTTTCCATAACAATTTATTCGTGCATAATCAAATCTATTAATAACATAAGATTTCATAAAACACAATTTCAAATTTTCTAAAATACTATTTCAAAATGTTTTTTGAAATTAAACTCACAATATAAAAAATATTTTCCAATTTTCATTTTCCTTAAACAATAAATAGTAGTGGCAATAAGTTTTCAGAAAACTTTAATACTGAAAAATAAGCCAACCATTAGAATTGGTACCATACGGTACCTCTCTAATCACTTTTAACATAAATAGTGGTGGAATTACTATTTTCATGACTTTCCATACTTAACATAGCCCACTATTAGTTTCTTTATTATATGGTACACTAGGCATAAAGTCATGGAGTTAGTTCTGCATCGCTTACCTGCAACTGGTTAACTACTATTTACAGAGCTGGTTCTTGCTTACCCTTAATAGGTTAACCGCTATGAACTGGTAGTTATAAAGCTGGATCTGCATCGCTTACATGTAATAAGTCACGAAGTTGGTTCTGTGTTGCTTACCTATGATTGGTTAACTCCTATTTACGGAGTTAGTTCTACATCGCTTACTTGTACTAGGTTAACCAATATAAATATAATGGTATAATAACATGTCTAAAGCCTATTAGTGTCCCATAGGCAAAAGCAACTCTTACATTTACGACTCATCTTATTTTCTGAATCAAGTATGGGAGAATTCATAAGTAAATTATTTCAATGTAACTCCCAATCATATAAAATTTCAATTTCAATTTAAAGCTCATATATTGCCAAAGCATACACTTATGCTAGCAATATTCACTTGTAAAATATCATTTGCATAAAATTCAGTATAAATATTCATTTCATGATCAAATGAAAACCATTTACATAAAATCAATTCAAAGAACACTTATATTTCATCAATTATTTTACAAAGAATTAAGTCATATAAAACAGTTAAAATACACTCACATGTCATCAATTATTTTACAAAGAATTAATTCATATAAACAGTTAAAATACACTCACATGTCATCAATTCTTTTACAAATAATTAAGTCATATAAAATAGTTAAAATACACTCATATGTCATCAATTCTTTTACAAAGAATGAAGTCATATAAAATAGTTAAAATATACTTACATGTCATTAATTCTTTTGCCAAGAATTTATTCATTTAAAATAGTTAAAATACACTCACAGTTTTGCACACTTATCGCCAAGCACACTCAGTGTTCGATGACTCTCCTTTACCTACACAAAATGCATTTTGCCTAGGTATTAAAACTATATATTTGGTTTGACCAAATTCGAGGTTTTTATATAATCATGGAACATGCATGCGAATCATATTTCTACTCACTTCCGTAAGCTAACCTATTGGTCACCGTTTCTAAATCTAACTTCAAAAGTCATTTAAATGCCATATTTTTTCCATTCTAACTTACCAAGTCATGAGAAGCAAACAACATTCAGTAAACATAATTCTTTGTCTTGTCATATTTATCCCTTAAATGCTTCCAAACTTATTATCTACTCTATGGCAAGTCAAAAATTCATCATTTATCTTACATAAATCTATCCCACTAAAAAACCCCAAAACTAAAATTTAAGTTAGGAAAACTTACTAATTTATTTTCCAATCTCTTAGTATTTGAGGAGTACCTCCACTTGACGAAGATATCTCCAATTTATGCTCCAAAACCATGAAAAATGGTAGCTGCACTCTTCTTCACCCTCCTTGACCGAATGTCCCTTCTTTTCTCCCTTTTGTTTGGTCTATCACGTTTTGTGTTGAAATGAAGACAAAAGTCTTGCTTTATTTGTTTTGAATGCTCATTTAATGGATTCCACACTTCACCTGCCTATTGTTTCTCTTCTAATGACTGATTCTTCCACTAACACCATGTAAAATGAACAAATTATCCTTAATGACATGTACAAAGACCAAATTGCCTTTTATTGAATTTAATTCATCAACTAACCAAATTAAACTTCGAAAACATTCCATAATTGTCTTATTTTCAAATTGACCATGAAATACTCTAATTAGGGTCAATTCTTATTGATTGAATGCTTTTAAAAATTTTGAATGGGTTTAAAATCATCAATACCTATTATTTTCCAAAAAGGGAATTTTAGTCCAATAATTTCAGATTACTCGAATTCTATTCAAACAAGTTCCATTTTGACCTATTTTAGTTTCTAAGGACTCCAATCTTAATTTTGGAGCTTTTCATCATATTTTGAAATTGTTTGGTAACTTTTTGATTACTTGACAAAATTTTCGGATTGAATCTAGAAATCACTAAATGTCACTGAAATCATCCGGATTTCATTCAAAGTATCACTTAAATCTCCAAATAACATTTCACGGATTTTAAAGCTCGTTTGGACTCGTTTTGTAGCTTTTAAGAGTTTTAAAAAAATTTCAAGAAATTTTTGGTTAAGTCCAAAACCGTCTCTTGTTTATCTGGTGTCCATTATAACCTGAATAATACATTTAAATGCCAAAATTACTCTAGTACACCATAAATAGAGCATACTCTATAAAATATATATACAACACATTACACAATATAATCATCGAGCTAGGATATTACAATTTTGTCCAAGAATTTTTAAAAAAAACTTACTCATCTAAAAAATACAAATATTGAATTCATATCCACTCTTTGTGTTTCAACTATGTCAATCACTTCATGGGGGCCAACATATTATGGGTTTAAATTGTCACATTGACTAAAACAGACTATTCCTTTCTAAGGTGATATTCGTAAAAATTCTTTGCTTTTTTTTAATAAAAACTCCACATGCTTCCTTCGTTTCCGTTCCTACCTCTAATGTCAATTTTAGATACTATCACTTTGACCCGAACCATTTTGATCTTATTTGTGGTTATCTGAACTAATTCAGTCTAACCAATTTTGTTTATATATCTCATCCTTATATTCCAACACTTTATGTAACTATATACTTCCAATCACTTATAGTTTGATTAATCTATCAAGAGAATACAGAGGATGGTTAGGAATGGGCATATTTTGTAAGTTGATGCTTTATCTCCCATATACGATCATATCTACTTAGATTTCATGAAATTGCTACCATAAAATCCTTTGTAATATTCTTCCATTTCCATTCCCTGATAGGGGCGATTGAGTAATTTTTGTTGGTTCTTTGGCTCTCAACCTTGACTAATTGATTTAACAAGCATTTAAACGTTTACTTTGCTACCACCCTTTTTATATGTTTTTGATCATAATGCACTTTCAAATTACGATGGCTCTTTGTGTTCCTTAGATGTATAGCATACGTTAGGGAGTGACTTAATCTGGAATTTCTTTCTTGAGTGCAGCCATTTCTAATGCACACCATTCCTGACCTAGCATCAATGTAACATTACCTCTCAATAAAATGCCCTTGAAATTTGTGACTTATCTCCATATGAAACTTCTTTGTTGAAATCATTGCTCACTAATAATTAGTTTAGTCACAACCTTGCTAACTTAACCATACATCAAACCATCTATTTAACACTATCATGATTCATATTTACTTAGATTATTGCTAATAAAACTTTTGATTAAGGTTCTACAAAACAATTGCTCTCATATGCTTCTAAATAATAAACATTTCCTTTCTCATTTTCTCTAATTATAAACAAAATTCAATAATATTTTTCTTATATTTCCTACACCTCACATGGACTCCTTATCTTTCGAATGTCAAATCCATAACCACAGGCGAACCATTTTTGTACCTTTGTCATTTCCCATCATACTCTTTAGGAGCAAATCAATCATTTAAGATCATATCTTAAGACACTAACATAATGTCATATTCATATAAAAACCATTCAATTACCTCAGAGTTCAAATTTTACGAACTCATAATGCAATTTTGAGCTTATCAAACCTAAATCTCTCTAAATAGGGAGTATACCACACACCTCCTCTGCACTACTATGATTTTTAACAAAGATATCTTTAACTAATACCTCAAACATTTATGTGATTTCAAATACGCCAAAACTCAATCTGAGACTTTATTGATTACTATTTTTTTTAGTCATCTAAAATCTCCATGTCATACTTGTTCAAAGGTCTTATACATAATTCTTATCATTCTCCTAATTGTCATTTATAATTATCTCTAAAATAATAGTTATAAGCTCTAATGAGACAATTCTCCATTATGGATCAAAACTTGTCACTAACATTTCCTTGAAAATTTTTCTACCATTTTCACTCTCTTGTTGTCAAGAAATAAAACAATTGACTTACATCAAAAGAAACTCAAAATAATGAATGTTCAATACATAGAATCAATATACTAATATACACATAATTGGAAGCTTGTATCAAGCTAATCGTTGCTCCCAAAAATATTGTTCAATCATCAGTCCGATTAAAGATTCCATCACAATGTCATCCATAACATTACTTTTTATGAATCCACAAATCACCTTAGAACCAAAAATAGGCTTGACCTTTAACACAAAATTTTATACTAAAATTTACATTTATTCAAATCAATCACTTCATAAGGTCATAACATTTAAAAATATCAAAAGTTAGTCTCTAATTACTCATATCAATAATTAATCCTCAATCAATTCAACTGTAATAAGCATATCCATCCTCCAGATATATTCACAAATTACTTCTCCAACATTAAAATGTTGAATAACCTAATAATATTTTGTAATTATTGAGTTATAGAATTGAATAACTAGTATGGTAATCTCTTAGTACTTTTCTAGCTATCATGGCTGATGTGCTAAGAGATGGGAGCATTCTACATTTCCTGTTAAATATTATGTCTAATTTCCCTTGTGTACTAATCCTAGCTACCTTTAGAAGCAATCAACATCTATAGAAAGTGCTATTAGTTAATATCCTTCCTAGTATGACTTCATAGTCATGGATATCTAATAAGATCAACTCACTAGAGAGCTTCTAATTCTAACTACTATGTAACTACCTCTACGAACATTCTACACTACTGGCATAGCTTTAGCGAAAGTAGTTATTATCAATTGGGACTCTAAAAGCTCCAACTTCACATTAATCTATCTAATGAAATCTTTTTGCACATATGAATGCATAATTTTAGGATTGATCTCAATATATTCATCACTATCGGTATTTATCATTGTATTAGATGTATCCTCAGCAATATGTTGGGTTATTGCAATTATCCTAGTTTATGCAAGTGGTCTCCTTCCACATTAGCTACACCTTGGTACTTAGCTCCTAGTGTTTCAGGAGTTTCTAGACACTATAGGTGGTCTGACTAACCTTTAACTAAACGATATTCCTCATCTCATCCTTATGTCACCAAGCCATTTAAATTTCTTATTATTATCCCAGTCTAACCAAATTAGTGCAATTTTGATATCAATACTCTTATCGAATCATTTTGTGCCTAACTTACAAATATTCTCAATCAAACTCCCTGACAGTACTAAGGCCTCCCACGGCTAGCGCATCACCACTTCCCGTATCTGTACTGTTCACTTAAGGTAAAAAAACTTCCACTAGCAGTTTTGCTAGTCTTTATTGTTCTAAACGGGGTTGATTCATAAAGAAAAATATTGACTGAACCATCCTTGCACTGGGCCTCCCGAGTTGAAGGTACTTTAAGTGCTGGAGCCTCTAGTGTGGCTTTGGGACCCCTAAGGTTTTGTCGGTGGATTATGCTATGAACTCAAAGATAAAACTATATAACACTAAAAAATAACAAAACTTTCTAGGTTGCCTTGCTCATAAAACCACATTATGAAATCATAACACGTATAGAGGAAACTCTATTTCAAACCTCACTTCGATATCACTCGAAAGGACCCATCCTAGAGTTCCCCTTTTGGAACTTGAGTGAAGCCCTCTCAGTGACCCCACAGTAGCCCTCCAATCGATATCTAACTCAACTGAAGGGTTCCTACAAAGCCAAGTCATTCAATTAAAAACCATTTATACTTTAACTTTTACAGGTGCGGAAAATAGTGGGAACTTTTTTGCAAAATGTTTTATTAAAATTTTAGCAATGTAACGATTGCTTTCTAAGATTCTCATATTTCAAAAACCTGCATAACAAAATTTAAAACGCTTCTATATTCACACCAATTTCTCAATTACAAATTATGGACTTCAAGTCCACTCACAAGCAACCCTAAACAAATAATTTTCAACAATCACTACAATAAACTTTAAAAAGCTAAAACATATTCAAACATTTCATTTAAAGCCTTTATAAACATCTATTCTTTACACAAATGTACATATCAAAATGACACAAGCACATTAGCACCTGATGATACAACTAATCTTGTCACGAAGTCCCAATTACTATAGCACCTGTACATATACCTGGGGTAGGTTGTTTAAAAACATAAAAACAAGGATGAGCTAAAGGAGCTTAATAAGTGTAATCAGTTTACTAAAAGTTAACTTTTTATAACAACATAACTAAAATATTCCATACAATCATAAAGCTTATGGTAAAACGTTTTCCATAACAATTTACTCATGTATCATCAAATCTGGTAATAACATATTCATAAAACACAATTTCAATTTTCTGAAATAATATTTCAAAATGCTTCTTGAAATTAAACTCATAATATAAAAGTTACCATTTTCTATTTTCCTTTTTCTTTAAACAATAAAAAGTAGTGGCAATAAGTTTTTAGAAAACTTTAATATGAAAAATAAGCTAACCACTAGAATTGGTACCATACGGTACTTCTCAAATCACTTTTAACATAAATAGTGGCGGAATTACTATTTTCATGACTTTCCTTACTCAACATAGCCCACCACTAGTTTCTTTAGCATATGGTACACTAGGCATAAAGACATGGAGCTAGTTCTGCATCACTTACCTGTGACTGATTAACTAATATTTACAGAGT
>JANSVA010032713.1:0-14158 GCA_025504915.1 Erythroxylum reticulatum | reverse complement strand
AACAATCATTTCAATTTCAAGCTCAACCTCTCACAGTCACTTTCAAATTGGCTTGTACTCTTTAATCTCATCATTTTTACTTATATCCTTATTTTCTTCAAACACTCCATAATAGTGTATTCACATCTATATCACATTCGAGGACACATCACCAAATCACAATATTGATGTCATATTCAACAATACATCCACTAATACAAATACACTGAATCTTTATTTGTTATATGTAACCATATACTATTTCTCATTTCTAGATACCCATCAACATTCGTCTTCTCACATTCTAACAAATCATTATTATTTTCAGGGCTTCTGACAACTCCAGCTCTTAACACATGCTCATGCGTGTGACTCATATGAATACAACTCAAACTGGGGATCAGTTGCTACTGCCTGCTATGACATGAAAAAAATGCATGTACCTTTACACATATTTTAGGAAATGCCCATATAAGATAGTAATTCTGTGCTCTAATACCAACCAACTATAATACCCCACTCTTGCAAGACATGCACCTGACATCCTGAGTGATGTCCGAGAACTTACCCCACGAGGGTGGCATGCTAGCACAGTCAGTCTATAAAATCTCATTTCAAAATTTTTCAAAAACATTAGACGCATATGTCAAAAAATCTATAACCAAATCGGGCCCATTTTTATTCACAAACACTTTCAATTGTAGTGTTACAATCATCAGAATTACAATAACCATTTGGGCCCATTACAAGTACAAAATACTTGTAGTCATAATGTTATTACATTTCAAAATCTTTTACATACATATTGCACATCATTGATGAATACACATTTTAATGTAATACAATTAAATACATATGCAAGCGCGAACCGATCCTGACCTCTATCTCTTACTTGAATGTAGACTTTTTATTCCCGTTTGACCAATGGGGTAACTCTTCTAAGCCTGAAAAATAATTGCAAAATTTTGGTGAGTTTTGTGAACTCAGTGAGTGACCATCCTCAATGGCTCACTCAATCACATAACATATATCATCACTTATAAACACATAATTCTCATCTTTTCATTTACAATCATTCAATCATTCAAACGCTTATCATGTTTAGAAATCAATCAAACTATTTAAATCATACATATCATATGCATATGTAATGTTATGAGTCTCACTTTCAATTTATTACTTTGTTGTGACCGAGTGCTTAACTGTCCCGTATCTATTGTAGATCTAGGGCTTATTGATAATTGTCCTGTATCCATTGGGGATATCGAGCTCATTGATAACTCTTCCGTATCTATTGGGGATAATAAGCTCATTTTATATAGTGAGCCATTGGCTCTTACACACTTTCTAAACTCTAGGCTCCTTTTCACAGTCTGAGCTTTAAGCTCTTTTTTGGTAGCTACGCTGGTCACAACTACCTTTATCTTTCATGCATTCATGTAATGAAATGCATTAATCATATATAATCATTCAGTCACTTTAGTAAGTCATCGAACCTTAGTCCGGCATTCAACATTAAAGTTGAGAATCACTTTTCTTTCATATGCGGATATTTGACAATCAAATCATGTATCACATATTTCATCAAATTCGCATACAATGAGCACTTTAATATCTCATGCATACATCACAATCGTCGGAACTTCATTGTCTGAAATCAACACAATCAAATCACATTCATATGATCATTCAATAGTTAGTCAATATAAAAATTCAAAATATAACAAATAATGAAATGAGACTATCTAGGTCTACTCATAGTATGCTCCAGATTAGCATTAGCTCCCATAATCTAGAAACATCTGGATGGGGACATTCTATCCTGTATCATGATTATGCAAAACACATATTGCACACACATTATTAAGTGCACAATCACATAAACATTCAGTTTTATACACATGTATATGTGTAATGTATAATGCATGCTCAATGACAATCTAGGGTATATTTTCTAAATTCACATTTTATGCTCATTCTCATTTCATGTTTCATATTTGTCTAATTGAACTTAAATTTATACTTCATCTGCACATGATCTCTAAATTCTCCATTCAATCTGTACCCTTTGTATATGTCTAGCTTTTTTATAAGCTTACACCTCAAGAACACTAGGTTACTCTATACCGTAACTCAATTTCTTGTCATCTCTTTTGTAACCTCGTATGATCTCATAATATCCAATTTTCATTCACAATTAATCACTCCTAACTATCACCTTGATCCTTCACAATTCAAAACACCATATTAATCGCTCTCTTTAGCTCCATACTTATTTTATTCCATCATAAAACACCCAAATAGATTCATATTAATTTATCAAGAAAATAGAACAAGAACCCATTATGTATCTAGTTTTTTCCTGTACTTTTTCCTACACCCAGTACTCAACTTCCATACAGAAATTGAAAGACTTAGGGACTATATCAAAATTCGGCTTCTGCATGTAAAATGTATCCATATATCTCTAATTTAATTCAAATTAAAAACCATCTCATTTTGATAACTACAGAACAAGTTATGACTAAAATACAGAAGCATATTCAATGGAAAAAGTCATAGCTAATATCTCTCCAACACACTTTAAACGCCATTCACTCACTCAATCCATCATTATGCCATTCCTTAATCTATTATCCATCAAAAAACGAAAGCAAGACTTGAATATATCCACATTTCTCATCCACATTTTATCATGTTCCATTCTCATTTTTATGAACATTTAACTCTTAACCATCATCAAAACATGTTTCATTCATCAATTCTAGAGGAGTGGTGCTTATGCTTACTTGTTTATCCATGGCTTCTTTATAAAAAACATACTCTTGGAATTTATCTTTCCAAGAGCATGTTTTTTAAGACATAAGAAGAAAGAGATAGAATGAGTGGTGTTCCATATGCTTCGGCCATTGGATCGATCATATATGTGATGCTATGTACAAGACCAGAAGTTGCTTATGCTTTGAGTATAACAAGTAGATATTAATTGAGGTGAGAGTTTAGAGTTACTCAGATTTCAGTTTCTTGTTTGATCAAGATGATAGTAAATCAAAGTCGAGGTACATTTTACTCTTTGTGGTTGTGTGGTTAGTTGGAAGAGTTCTAAACAACCAACCTTTATAGATTCAACAATTGAAGCTAAGTATATTGCAATTTTCAAGGCAGCGAAGGAAGCACTTTGGATCAAGAAGTTCATCAATGAACTTAGAGTGGCTTCGACCATTGTTGATCTAATAGTATTGTACTGAGATAACAATGGCGCTATTGCATAAGCGAAGGAACTGAGTTCCCATCAGCGTTCCAAGCATGTACTCAGGAAGTTTCATTTGATCTAGGAGATAGTAGAGTGGAAGGACATCCTAATAGAGCGAGTTCCCACTAAAAAGAATCTTACAAATCCTCTTACTAAGCCATTATCTCAAAGAATATGAAAAACATATGGATGCCTGTGGTATTCAATACATTGGCAATTAGCTTTAGTGCAAGTGGAAGATTGATGGTTTATACTATTGCAGCAAATTTTTTTGTTGCAAATTTATTTGTATGACATATTTTTATTCAATAAAAAGGCATTCTTTATCTTTATGTATTTATTAATTATTCAATTATTAATCACAAAGATAAAATCCTTGGAATGATTTTTATGCAATTAGAAATTATAATGTGATTATAATTATGAGATTCGAACTATATTTTGTATTATTCCTAAAATGTTCCTAAATATAGTTTCATCATGACTGGGTATTGATGAAATGGTTATACTAGCGTATGTTTGTTTCTTTCTTATGAAAAAAGTAATCGTTCTTATAGATTAAAGTGTGGAAACACTTAAACAAACATGTGGATGCTTATTAGAGAATAAATTCTTTAAACTGACCTGATTATGACCAACCCATACCCGAACCATTTTAGGAAATTTCACTCACCCATTTTTGTAAACAGACCCGGAACCCGTTTTAGAAACCCTATTTTGGGATAAGTGACAAAAAGACAGGAGTAGGGAGCCATAACATCGTGATCTCTCATCATTTATCAACTTCCTCTTTCATTATTTATCAACTTCCTCTCATCTCTCTCATTTTTTCCTCCATCTTTTCCACTCTCAAACCTCTACCGTGGGTAGCTCAAATTCGTTCCCAGTTATGACGCTTCTGAGTGCAATGCGTGACTAGGTGCTTCCTTTCCTTTTTGAGATGTAGCAATGGTTGGAGTTTATTGAGCTTAAAAGGGGAGTAGTTTAATCCATAGTTCAACTATGAATTTATAAATTCCTAGGTCTAGGATTTGCAATTTGTAGTTGAGCTACTTGATTATAGTTTTAATCAAATGTTGGATATTCATTATGTGTAGTTTGGATTGGTTTATGTAGAATTTTGAGCTTGAATATATGAAGTTTCATAAATTTCCATTTGTGATCTTCTTGATTCTCTCTTATCTTGAATGGTTATGTATGATATTAAGTTGATTGTGGATTTCATTTGACCTATTGCATTGGCTGATCCTATTACACACATTAAGAGTGCTTAACAGGATCTTAAGAAATGGAGTCCCATTGAATAAGATCCTAGACTTAAAGAGTACTTTAAGGTTTACCATTTTGAAGCTTAGTGATTTCTATTCCCACAAAAATCAATTTCGAACTATGATAGCCAAAACTCATTTTCAAGAGGATTGTATCATTGTTTAATCTCTTGTTTTCATCTTTCTGTTTTCTATATCCTGAAAATCCAAAAATACATTTTACAATTCAATTTAGTTCTATTAATTATTTCAACAATCAAAACCCCTTTTTTCCCAATTAGCTTGCATAGCATGACATATAGGTTAACTTAGGTCCATTCATTTTAGGTTCCAATTAAGAGAATGACCCGAGGTTGCACCTTATAGTGCAATGCTTGGATTATTTTGATTTAACCTTAAGGGCTTAACGACCAAGGTGTGAATCAAATGGCACCATTGTCGGGGAACCAAGAAATTGGTTCTCTAGGTTAACTTATGTCATTTTACTACTAAGTGGGGTTAGGATCCTTTTTAGATTGCATTCTAGATAGCTTAGCTTCATACTTGTCAATAGTATAGGTTTTCATTTTGCACAGTATCAAAATTTTTTGAAATACAAACAAAGATACTGATTTTCTTCATTTTTCATACTTAGCATTTTACATCTGTATATTTGAGAGCACTTTATGTGAAAATTTTTCATAGATAACTTGCAAGATTTTATAAGAATTCCTCTCGGGAAACTTTCACCACAGCTAACTCCAAACTTTCACCACAGTCAACTTTCTTGAACAACTTTGAACATTTCTTTACTTGCGCATACATACTTTCACACACTCATACACTTGCATCCATCACATCTCATCTTTTTAATTAACTTTGTAAGCTTGTAAGCCAATTTTGTTCACTTTTATTCTTGTTCAAAATTTCCCTTGCATGCCCCAAAAAACCAAACTTCTATCCTTAAACCCTAAAATTGAGAGAAGTTTGAGAAAAATTAGATAGGAGAAGAGAGTAGAAAGGATAAGCAAGGTAGTCGTTAAAGAGGAGAATATCTCAGTGGTGTCTAACCTATCAAGCAGTTGGAGTGAATCATTAGAAGGTGAGATAATGGTTGAAAACCTAGCTAAACTTGAAAACCTTAACCTTAATGCTAACCAACCGAGGAATGGTGATAACAGAGGTAATGGGGAGTAAGAGCGAGTTGGTGAGAACAATGGTAACCATAGAAGGAGGACTATTGAAGTCAATTATTATCATTTCATTGATGTGTGCCCTAATTTTGATGTGAATTTTGAGGTTAAAAGATTGCTTATTAGCTCTCTTCTTAAATTTCATAGATTGATAGGAGAAGATCCATACATTCACTTACAATCACTGTCCATGATTTGTTAGAGAATGAAACTGATGGGTGCTTCTCTAGATCAAGTGTTATGGAAAGTCTTTCACCTATCCTTGGAGGGTAAAGCAAGGGAGTAGTACATGAGCCTTCCCAGACACATGGCGAATGCTTAACACAGTTGAGGAAATTTGAGAAAGGCATTTTTGGAGAAGTACTTCCCTACCTCCAAAACTTCATTAATGAGAAAGGAGATTTACTCTGCACGACAAGACTATGATGAGTCCCTTTATGATTATTGGAACCATTTTCAGGATCCATTGTCAAGATGCCCTCACCATCAAATACTAAACGAGCAATTGGTGTAGTACTTCTATGATGGGCTAAAGAGTCAAGACAAAGGTATGTTGGATGTAGCCTCAGGAGGTTCACTGATAGACCTCACCGCTAAAGAGGCTTGGGAACTAGTTAAGAAAATGGCTCAAAATCACCAGTAGTATAGTGTTAGGGACACTAAAAGAGCATATAAGTTGGGAGCTTCAACAATTCACTATAGAAAAATGGAAATTATTGAGCCTAAGGTAAACTTTTTGGAGAGTAAAATGACTACTCAACTGTCCCTCATTATTGCTGAGTTGAAAAATATGAGTGTGCATCATCCACCAACCCCTATGGATCTTACTCCACTAAGTTGTGAAATTTGTGGTTCTATGATGCATATTTCTAGTGTCTGTCCTAGTTGTTATGAAGAGGTATCTGTTGTCTATTAAGGTCGGCCAAATTATAAGTGGGACTCGTATTCTAATACATATAATGAGGGATGGAAAGCAAATCCTCAACTTGGTTGGAGAAATGAAGAAAGTAGACCTCTAAACATATTTCAGTGAGGTAGAGGGGCTGGTCCATCTACTAACCAGTTCCAAAACTAACAACAAGCTTTAATCGTTCCAAAAAAGGAAGATACAAATTAGTTGTTGCATAATATGATGGAATTGATGAAGGAGGAGAGGACCTTTAATGACAACTAGTTCAATTCCCTAGCTTCTTTGATTCAACTAGACTCTTCTAAGAATGCTGCCAGATTCAATGCCCTAGAGAAAAGAATGGAGCAATAGGAGACAAAGACCAAAAACATCAACTCCTATGTCACTTATCTATCTAATAACATGAGTGAGCAATAAGCTAGGAGTCGTGGCACTATTCCCTCAAACATTGTTATAAAGCCTAAGAGTTGAATGCCATCACTCTTTGAAGTGGGAAGTAAGTGAAATTTAGTGACCAAGATGAGGAAGTAGTTGAGGAGGAGATTAAATGTGATGAGTTGCCTCCCACACTTGCAAGGGTAAAGAATTCTGAAAACTTTAAGGAGAGAGCATTATTAGCTAAAAAGGAGTCTACAATTTTAAATTGCAAAGGAACAAATGCTAAGAGCAACCATAAGCAAGAAACAGCAAGGGAGCATGTTAAGTCAAGCAAACATGGAGCTAGTAAAACCAATCGTAAGGAGGTAAATCTTAATGACCTTCCTTTTCCTAATTCATATTTGATGAGCAAAAGAATCATTGAAACTAAGCATGAAAAAGAAATTATTGATTTGTTTAGTAGAGTGGAAGTCAATATTCCTTTGCTTGATCTTGTGAAACGGTTTACCGCTTATGCCAAATACCTTAAAGATCTATGTACCTATAAAAGGAAGTTTAGGCCAAACGAAAGAGTTCAAGTGAGCTAAAATAAGTCTACCCTATTTAAACCTCAAATCCCTGTGAAATACCAAGACCTAGGATCCTTTACTATCCTTTGCACTTTAGGTAAAGTTACTATAGGGGGAGCTTTGTTAGATGTAAGGAAGCTATTAATGTCACGCCTAAGTCCATTTATACTTCATTAGGAGTCAAGACTCTTAAGTCTACCACTGTAGTATTCCAATTGGCTGATAGGTCTATTAGGTATCCTAAGGGCATTATAGAGGATATTTTGGTCTAGGTTAAGGATTTGGTTTTTCCTGTTGATTTTATGTGCTTGACATGTCTTTTGAACTTGTTCATGACATGACCCTGATTCTTGGTAGACCTTTCTTAAGGATTGCCAACACCATGATTAGCATGAAAGAAGGCACCATCATAATGGAAGTAGGTTATCACAAAGTTTGTTTTCATATGTATGAAGCAATGAAACATCCTTATGAAGATTACTCACTTTTGGGTGTTAACATGATTGATATTGCTGTTGATGATGCTTCCTCTGAAGTTGAATTAAAAGATGATTCTTTTGGCTCTGAATTGAATTCACTTGATTCTAATAATGAGGAAGACGCCATTTCTTCCTTTTCATCTCTTTATTCTTTTCCCTCCACTTGCTCATATGGAGGTGACATGATATGCCTTAATTGTGTAGTTGTAAATTGCAAAGCAATGGTATCATCTATTAACTTATGTGTGAGTTCTATTCCTTCTATTGTGAGTGATGATCCCCTTGGAGAAAGGTTTTTTTGATGATATTGTAGGTGATTCTGGCATCGTGGAGGCTAAAATTGACATGGAAATTGATGATATTGTTTCACTGTAACAAAAGTGTCTGACTGAAGATAACAAAGATGGTCCACTTTCATCTATTCCACTTGCTCATTTGATGCAAAGACGCCTTGACTCTATGGATTATTCTCAATCCCTTACATCTTTTGACTTATCTACATTTAATTCTTCTCATACCTTAAGATACTTGAATAAGTTATTGTCTTGCAATGATTCAGGTATGCAGAAGGATTTATCTAAGGCAGTTACTGCTATAGATCAACCTGAGGTTAGTTCAACGCTTAGAATAGATGGAGATTGTAAAGCTGACTGTATAAAACCTGAACTATCATTGGTTGAAGGAAAGGGGAGTAATCTAGTCTCTCTTGAACTTTATAAATTGATCCTTTCTATTGTGCAACCTCCTAAGATTGAATTAAAACCCTTACCCCCTACTTTAAAGTATGCTTTTCTTAAGTCTAATGAGTGATTACCTATCATAATTGCCAATTCCATGTCTAACGGTGAGGAAGAGAGACTCCTAGCTATGTTGAGAGAGCATAGGAGGGCTATAGGGAGGACTTTAGAAAACATAACTAGGATTAGTCTAGCTATTTGCACACATAGGATCCTATTGAGTGAGGGTTCCAAACTTGTGAGACTGCCCCAAAGGAGACTAAACCCACTTATCCTCGATGTGCTTAAGAAAGAAATCAACAAACGTCTGAGTGCTAGGATAATTTATCCTATATCTAATAGTGAGTAGGTTCGTCCGATACAAGTAGTGCCTAAAAAGAATGGGGTCACTATGGTTAGAAATGATAGGGATGAGCTTATTCCTACAAGAGTGCAAAATTCCTGATGTATGTGTATAAACTATAGAAGATTAAATGATGATGTATGAAAAGATCATTTCCCTCTTCCTTTTATTGACTAGATGCTTGAGAGACTTGTAAGCAAATCTCATTACTATTTTTTGGATTGCTTGTCGGGGTACTTTCAAGTACTTATTGCATTATAGGACCAAGATAAAACCATTTTTACATGTCCTTTTGGTACCTTCACTTATCGAAGGATGCCTTTTGGATTATGCAACGCTCTAGGGATTTTCCAGCATTGTATGATGGCTATTTTCTGTGAATTTTTAGAGGAATGCATGAAAGTCTTTATGGATGACTTCACTATTTATGGTGATTCTTTTGATAATTGCCTTACTAGTCTTGAAAAAGTTTTGAAAAGGTGCATTGAAAGGAATTTGATTTTAAACTTAAAAAATGTCATTTCATGATCAATGAGGGCATAGTGCTATATTATTTGATTTCTAGAAAGGGAATTGAAGTTGGTAAAGCTAAGATTGAGGTCATATCTTCTTTACCTTATCCTGTCTGTGTTAAAGATGTAAGATCATTTTTGGGTCATGCAGGATTTTACAGGCATTTCACAAAATATTTTAGCAAGATTGCAATACCTCTTCCAAAGATTTTACAAAAGGATGCAAAATTTGACATTGATGATTCTTATAGAGATGCTTTTAATGAGTTAAAATCTAAACTCATTTCTCCCCCTATTCTTATTGCCCTTGATTAGAAATTACCTTTTGAGCTTTCATGTGATGCTTTTAATTCTGTTGTAAGAGCTATGTCAGGCCAAAGGGAGGAGTAGGTCTTAAGAGCCTTTGCATATGCCTCAAAAACACTATATGCAGCTCAAATCAACTACATAACAGTATAGAAAGAACTATTGATAGTAGTTTTTAGCCTAGAAAAGTTTAGGCCTTATTTGTTAAATTCTTATGTGACTATTTTTACTAACCATGTAACTGTCCGCTATCTTCTTAAGAAACCACAATCTAAGCCAAGATTGACAAGATGGGCATTACTTCTTCAAGAATTTGACATTGAGGTAAAGGATCGAGTTGGGACAACAAATCATATAGCTAATCACTTGAATAGGCTACCAAAGGATATAAGGGGAGTAGAATCTTCTAAACTCACATATGATTCTTTTCCTGATGTAGCTTTATATGCTTTAGTTTCAAAACAGCCTTAGTATGCGTATATAGTTAATCATCTCATGATTGGACTCGCCCCTCCTCTTATGTCTAGGTCGGAGGCATAAAAGTTCAGGAGTGAAGTGAGGCATTATATTTGGGATGCTCCTTATCTATGGAAGATGTTCAGTGATCAAGTCATAAGAAAGTGTGTACCTAGTGTGGAATTCAATGCCATTATTTCAGCTTGCCATTCATGGTTTGTGGAGGACATTTCAGTGCAAGGATAACATCTAGGAAAATTCAAGACTCTGGTTTTGACTAGTCAACCATTTTTAAAGATTTTTTTACATTTTGTTGGTCCTGTGACAAATGTCAATGTTTTGGAGGGTTAGGTAAAAGGCATGAAATGCCTTAGCAGCCTTTACTGTTTTGCGAAATCTTTGATGTTTGGTGGATTGGTTTCATAGGTCCCTTTCCTCCGTCTTGTGGTTTTATATATATCCTTTTATTTGTGGATTATGTGTCTGAATGGATAAAGGTTGTACCTACTAGAAAAGATGATGTCCAAACAGTGTCTAAATTTTTTAAGTCCAACATTTTCTGTAGGTTTGGGATTCCAAAGGTTGTGATTAGTGATAGGGGTACCAACTTCTATAATAGGGTAGTTGATAACTTATTTTCAAATTTTTGGTGTCACTCACAAAGACTCCACTGCAGATGACCCCTAAACTAATAGTCAGGCTGAAATATCTAATAGAGAGGTGAAGCACATCTTGGAGAAGATAGTAAAGCCATCCAAGAAAGATTGGAGCTTATAATTAGAAGAAGCACTGTGGGTTTATTGGACTACCTACAAGACACCAATTGGCGTGTCTCCCTATCGTTTAATCTATGGAAAAGCTTACCACTTGCCAGTGGATTTGGAGCATAAAGTATATTGGGTAGTCAAGCAGTGAAACATGGACTTAGAATCTTCTGGGATGGAGTGAAAGTTGTAGTTGCAAGAATTGGAAGAGAAGAGGCTAGAGACGTACGAGAACTCTCCACTATACAAGGAGAAAAAAAAGTTTCTGCACAATAAATTTCTCTTGAGGAAGAACTTCAAAGAGGGAGACAAAGTGTTAATGTTTAAGTCTCGTTTCATTTTTAAGCAAGGAAAGTTTAACACTCATTAGGATAAGCCATGCATAGTGACAAAGGTGCACAACTTTAGTATGGTGAAGCTTCTACATGAAGAGACTGGAGCCAAGCTTAAGGTGAATGGCCATCTGTCTAAGCTTTACCACGAGAACCAGAAACATCCATGACTCTCAGGTTGTTTCTTTCTTTCATTTGTTTACTTACTTATGCCCTATGACATGACATTTTTAGTGCATTAGTTTGCTGGGTAAGTGTGGGGGAGAAACTACCCCAGTAGGAAAAATAGTTTAGTTCTTAGTTTGATTAGTAGTTTTTCAATTCAATAATATCTCCTTCTAGTTCTGTCTCTTGCCTTTCTTTTGTTGTGCTTAATTACCCTGATGCATGATATACCTTCAAGTTTGGAGAAGTTTAGTATTATCCTTGTGATGCATTTTCTTTTCTTGAGCTTATTTAGTACCTTATGACCATATACATGCACTTAAAGGGTTTTCTGAGTATCCAGCTTATGTACTGTGTTTCTTTTCATGTTAATCATTTCTTTGTTGAAGCTTTATACATGTCTTTTTTAGTTTGGGTTACTTTCTCCGTGGTAAAGTCCCCCTAGTTTCTTTATGTTGCTCTTGGGTAAACTTCACCGTGGTGTGCATTCCACATTGCTGCGGCAAATTCCTCCTGTTCCTTCCCCTTTCCTCTCAGGTTATTATCACCGTGACATGCATTTCACGTTGCCGTGGTGAAGTCCTTTTCTTTCTTCCTTTACCTTTCGGGTCATTTTTGCCGCGACGTACATTCCACGTCACCACACCAAAGTACCCCTATTTCTTCTGTTTTGCTCTCGAGTTAACTTCTTTATGGCGTGCATTCCACGTCATTGTGGTGAAGTCCTTCTGTTCCTTCCCCTTTCCTCTCGGGTTTTTTTTACCGCGGTGTGCATTTCATGTCACTGTGGTGAAGTCCTGTTCTTTCTTCCTTTACCTTTTGGGTTATTTTTGCCACGGCGGCCGCAAACTTTCACAACAAAGAAGGTTAAAATTTGTGCAGATGATTACGATTTTGCCCTTATACATCATTTATCCATTCATCTTCTTTCTACCCTTTTTTTTCTTTTCACTCTTCCCCCCTTAACCCATTCGACTTCCCCCTTTCAGTTTCAACAATCATTTCGCGCCTCCCCTTATGGTTTCATCTCTTTTCCCCTTTCACAATTTCCTTCCATCTCCTACTTCAACTCCCTTTGCTTCTCATCACTCTCTCTGTGAAGACTTCTTCCTCCTCTTTGTAAGTCTCTTATCTTTTCTTCTTCATCCCTTTTCTTTATTTCCAGGTTCTAGGGTTTCGCTGCGGCATAAAGGAGCGAGTTAGCCGCGGAAAAAGAATGATTTCGCCACAACTAAAGCATAAGTTTACTGCAACAAAGGCATGATTTCGCCGCGATGAAGGCATGAGTTTGCTGCGGCGAACTATATGAACTATTTTGTTCTGTTTGTCTGTTTAGTTTGTTTCTCTATGTTTTCTCTCTACATGAAAGTGCCTCGAACCAAAAACCTTGAACCTTCGAGTGAGCCTGATTCACCTTCTGAAAACTATACCTTTGATATGAAGAAATAGATGCTAGACCTATTATTAAGGAGTGACGTTTTCCTCTCACCCCCTGAAACAACCCCTTTTTCTAACAGCTCCGTTCCTCTTAATTAATTGGTCTAGTTCAGTCGCATCCCTAGGTATTGACAAGTTCAGTCGACATTTTTACACCTATGCCTGATTCCATGATCGACTTGACATTGACTTCTGGGGTATTAAAGAGCCATACACCTTTACTATTGCCAATACCCACCCCCATTTTGATCTCCCCCTATTGCCGCTGCCACTATGATTAATTAATTCATAACTACCCTATGGTCGATATTGCCTGCACCTGTTGTCAAGAGGGCGCTGACTGGCATCGACCATGAAGCACCGAACACTACCTTAAACACTCTAAGTTGTGGCTAGAGGCTCGTCCTTTGCTGCACTTGGTTTGTAACAACATCATTCCCACCCTCCACCTAGCCTACGTCACCAAATGCGAAGCCCTTTACATTTACCTCCTAATGACCGGCCATCCAGTCAACATAGATGATGCTATCACCTTTACCCTCCATGACTCCATAAATACACCAAAATTCACCACTTCTATAGTCTTCCCTCACCTTATATTTGACATTTTTCACGCCCATAACATCCCTGAGATCAATAAAGACAACTATTTTGACTAGGCTCCACTCTTCAGATATGACCTCCTTAAATAACCCACCTTTCACCCACCACCTCTTACCCTACCTGTTTCTGATGTTGGTGCAGCCCCAACAGTTGGGTACCCGTCAAGGAAGGCTAGCTAGTTCAGGAAGTCCCTAAGCATATCACTTTAGAGACCCTTACTAGTAAGATCGACGGACTTTCTGCTGAGCTTTATCAACTTCGCATTATGTATGATCGAGACTAGCATTATCGACATTGCATGGATGCTTTGTTTGCTGAGCACTTATAGTTCCAATTGCCCTCTAACAAGGATGAACTGATAAGCGGCACTGGCACATTTAGGTCTGGCATGCCTGGAGTAGGCCTATCTGGAGCAGGACTGTTTCGGTCTGAAGCTGATCATCAGTTAGAATAGTCTGGTGTATTTTTATTTTTTGTATTATTCCTTTATTCTTG
>JANSVA010032702.1:0-14160 GCA_025504915.1 Erythroxylum reticulatum | reverse complement strand
CCATTTGCTATAGAGTGGTCTGATTAGCATTAAGAGTGGAAAGAGTATCCCCTAAATGATGGAGATAGTGACCTTGATCGGTAACTAAGGCACAGAGAGCAGCTTGTTCAGTTTAGATAGAGGTGAGCATTGATTGGAGAGAGCTAAGATCAAAGTTGGAAGAAGCGGGTTAGAATGAGGGGGATGACATTGACGTAGATTGGGTGGGAGGAGGGGGTAAGCTTTTAATGGATCTGGAGTGGTGTGATCGAGTAAAGGCATCCAATCAATGTTTGATGGGTCACTAAGAGTGGTTCAGGCCGAACATGGCAAATGGAATTTAACATTATTGGGGTAAACCTAGCAACGATGTCCCCTAACCGATTTACACATATGAATAGCTTCCAAAGCTGGGTAATCAAGTCACTCAGAGCCTTGCACAAGAAATTCCTTATTGGTAAGGAGGTTAAAGCTTAAAGCTAAAGCAATGGGGGTAATTAAATCACCTATAAAAATTTCCTAGGTAGGTTGAATAATGACACACAGAAATTAAGCAGCCAGGAAATAACCAGTATCAATAGGTTCACCTTGGTACATAGTATACAAAAAATACAATTCAGGGGATCAAACAACATTTGTGCTATCTCCTCTAGAAAAAATCTCACTGGATAAAATGTGATGAGTATAGCAAAGGTAGGGATTTTTGATGCAAATAGCGTTCGAAGAGCTAGGGTTATAGGATTGGCCATCAACAATTCGAGACCAAAAATGAAATCAGTTAAAGCCAGGCAAAACCCTACGATGGATAAAGTCCAAGTTGGTTAGAAGGGCATTAAATTCATCTAGGGTTAAAGTGTGTCGATTTCCTAAAAGTTGAAAGGAAATCTTGCCTACTAGACAATCACGTTTGTGTGTAACTTTAACAAAAATTGTACACCTAACATCTAGAAAATTTCACAAAGCAATAGCACTAAAAAATCTATAAATATCAGGTAATAAATCTAAGTCACTCAAAGTTTCCTCATCATAATACCAAGTTGCAATTAAAGGCCTATCTTTCAACTTTTCATATCTAGCACAATCATCGGTATTAGATAAACCAAAAGGATTGGAATTACCTATTCACTATGGTGGTTGAGACGATTGTGCGTGGGTGGAGCTTAACCCGCCAAGTACAATTCGACTCCTCTTAGGTCCCATTGGTGAAAGAGTTGAAGAGAAGAAAGAGGGTTAAGGAAAATAAGGAAGGAATAGAGAGATGGTGAAAATGGAGATAAATATCGATTTGGGTGATGGAGGTGAGGTTTAAGATGATGATGGAGTGAAGAGTGGATAATTTGATTTTTAGGGTTGAGGTTTGGAGAGAAGGAAGAAAGAGAAATGACAAAATTGGAAGAGAGAAAGAGAAATAACGGGTTTTTGAACGAAGAAGGAAGTTCAATAGCATCAAACGGTCCGTCTGAATCTACACGGTTAGACCATGTGACTTTTGGGTAGGAAGTGAAATGGGGAAGCTGAGAGACACATAACCGTGTTACTTCACACGGGTAGACCATGTGTCTTTCGTGTGAAAATTGCTTTTTTCCTGGTTGTGGAACACGGACATGTGAATTCACACGAGTACACTGTGGAAGTCATGACCCCTTTTTTTGGATTAACTTGTACAAACTTGAAATAAACAAATCAATAGGCTTTGTGTTCTAATTCCACTGGTAAATGACATGCTTTGCTAAACACATTCCTATATAGTGTGGCACCCAAAGGTGTTTTGAAAGTTGTACGGTAGGCGTAAAGAGCATCGTTAAGTTTTAAAGAGCAGTCCTTCTATGACTTATCAACTATCTTTGCCAAAATACCCTTAATTTCTCGATTAGAAAGTTCAACTTGCCCACTTGTTTGAGAGTGATAAGGTGTAGCGATCCTGTGGAAGACACCATATTTCCGCAAAAGAGTCTCAAGGGGCTTATTACAAAAGTTGGTACCATTGTCTCTCAAAAGGGCTTTTAGAAGTCCAAAACGAGTGAATATATGTTTCTTCAAGAACTTGATTTCCACTTTAGCATCATTCGTGGAAGTTGTAATTGCCTCTACCCATTTCGAAACATAATCCACTGCCACTAAAATGTAGAGATTGTTATGGGAATTAGGAAACGGACCTATAAAGTCAATTCCCTAAACATCAATCAAATCATCCTCCAAAATTCTAGTTTGTGGTATCTCAGATCTCTTTGATATATTTCCTAATCGCTGGAAATTATCACATGCAGCCATATATTGCTTCACATCACTGAACAAAGTAGGCCAGAAAAATCCTACTTGGAGAACTTTGGCGGCTATCTTATCTAGACTAAAATGACGACTGTAAACTGTCAAATGATAATGGTGAAGAACACTCTGGACTTCATCTTTAGGCAAGCATCATCAAAAAATACCATCTCCATAATATTTATATAGTAATGGTTCTTCCTATATATAATATTTGGCATTAGAGATATGTTTCTTCTTTTGCTGATAAGTAATCTCTAGCGGGAATAGTCCACAAATGATGTAATTAACCAAATCTGCATACCACGATATTGTAAGAGATGATATAGCCAATAGTTGTTCTCCCATAATGGAATCATCAATTGGATAATCTTCACTGGGAACAGCAATCCTAGAAAGATGATCGGCTACCACACTCTTAATACCAACTTTGTCCTTAATTTCTAGATCAAATTCTTGCAGTATTAAGACCCATCAAATCAGACGTGGCTTAGATTCCTTCTTCTTCAATAAATGTCATATAGCTGCATGATCTATAAAGACAATAACTTTAGTGTTAATGAGGTAAGACCTAAACTTTTCAAGAGCAAAAATAACTGTTAAAAATTCTTTTTTTGTGTTAGCGTAGTTGATCTGAGCCTCATCTAAAGTACGACTAGTATAATAGCTGGCATAAGGCTTGTTATCTTTTCTCTGTCCCAAAATAGCACCCAAAGCATGATCACTTGCATTGCACATTACTTGAAATGGAAGATCCCAATTAGGTGCTTGCATAATTGGAGCAGTAACTAAATCATCTTTCAACCTATAATAAGCACTCAAACAATCCTCATTAAATTCAAAAGCTACATCTTTGACAAGTAAACGTGTTAGAGGTTTTGCTATTTTAGAAAAATCTTTGATGAACTGTTGGTAAATACCAATATGTCTGAGAAAACTTCTCACACCTTTTACTGACGTAGGTGGGGCCAATTTTTCAACTACTTCCACTTTTTCTCTGTCAACTTCAATACCTTTACTTGAAACTAAATGACCTAATACATTCCCCTCTTAGACCATAAAATGACACTTTTCCTAATTCAAAACTAAATTAACTTCTTTTCATTTTTCCAACACTTTTTACAAAATTTTCAAACAATCATCAAATGACAAGCCATAAATAGAGAAATTGTCCATAAATACTTCCATTATGTTTTCAATGAAATCAGAAAATATGGCCATCATACAACGCTGGAAAGTGGCGGGAGCATTACAAAGGCCAAAAGACATTCTCCTATATACAAAAGTACCATATGGACATGTGAAAGTGGTTTTGTCCTGATCTTATGGGTTAATGGGAATTTGGAAGAAACCTGAATACCTATCAAGATAACAAAAATGAGAGTTCCTAGCAAGTCTTTCTAACATTTGGTCAATGAAGGAAAGGGAAAATGGCAAATCTTTCTAACATCTGGTCAATCAAGGAAAGGGAAAATGATCTTTCCTAATGGCAGAATTTAACTTACGGTAATCTATGCACATTCTCCACCCAGTGACAATCCTAGTTGGAATTAGTTAATTCTTTTCATTTTTGACAACTGTCGTCCCTCCTTTCTTAGGAACTACATGGATTGGACTAACCCATTTACTATCCGATATAGTATAAATTACGCCGGCCTTAAACAATTTCAAAATTTCCTTTTTGACCACTTCTTGCATACTAGGGTTTAATCTCCTTTGATGTTCAGTGGTAGGCCTATGGTCATCCTCCATTAAGATTCTATGCATGCACACAGAAGGATGAATTCCCTTAAGGCCATTTAAAGAATAACCTATGGCCTTTCTATGCTTTCTTAAGAGGCAAACAAGTTTTTCAGTATCAACAGCATCTAATTTAGCTTTCACAACCATAGGATAAGTAGAATTAGGACCCAAAATTCATACCTTAAATTAGAGGGAAGGGGTTTGAGTTCTACCTCAGGGGCTTTTACTCCAATTGATTGATCCACTTCCAAAACTTCAAACTGCTCGTCTTTGGCCTTGTAATTCGTAGGGAGATTTGTTAAAGCTTTAGTAATCATGGCCACCTCTAGAATCTCATCACTCGGTGTTCCATTAGTAATCAAACAATGCTTAAGAAAATCAACTGAATGTTGTTTAGACAAATGGATATTTACAATGGAATCAATTACATCAATTCTAAAGCAATCGTCAAACAAGCTTAGAAATTTAGTGGCTATTTTACAGGTCAAACTAAACACAATCCTCACCAATCTCAAAAGATAATTTTCCATTTTTCACATCTATCTGACATCCTATTACAGCCAAAAATGGCATCCCCATAATGATTGGGGTACGACTGTCTTCCTCCATTTCCAAAATAACAAAATCAACAGGTAAATATAAATACCTACTTTAATTGGCACATCTTTTAATACACCAACAAAATATTTAATAGATCGATATGCTAATTGCAATGCAATAGTAGTAGGTGTCAATTCTCCTAGATCAAGCTTCTTACACAAAGAAAGAGGCATTAGACTCACACTTGATCCTAAATCACGTTAAATTATAACTTTACTAATTTGGCAAGGGATTGAAAAACTCCCAGGATCTTTAAAAGTTTTGAAGGAAACTTGTTTTGAATGGCAGCACTACATTTAACAGTCAAAGCAACAGTTTCATGCTCTTCTAACTTTGTTTTATTTGACAAAATTTCTTTTAAAAACTTAGTATAAGAAGGCATTTGATAAAGTGCATCTGTGAAAGGAATGTTGGTCTAAAGCTTTTTGAGAACTTTTAAGAATTTCCCAAACTGAGCATCTAATTTGGTTTTGGTCATTCTATGAGGAAAGGGTATTGGTGAAGTGTAAGGTTTTTGGTATGGCTTTTGTAGCTCCTTAAAAGGATGATTATCCTCACTCTTCTTTCCCTTCTCTCCTATCTAACTACTTACCCTATCTTGAGTTTCATTGGTGCCCTATTTTACAACTTTATTCCTAGGCTCACAGGGTCCTACCAAATATTTTCCACTTCTCAATGTGATGGCTTTACAATGCTCCCTAGGATTGGTTTCAAGTTGAATAGGCAATTTCCCTGATGGTGCGATTGATGAACTAGCCTAATTTGTGATTCAGTTCTCAAGTAACTTATTATAGGTAGCTAACTAGTCTACCTTAGAGGTTAATTACTTGATTGTTTCTTCTTGTTGTCTTTTGGCTAGTAACATAGATTCCATCATACTTTCCAGGTTTGATTATAGAGGTCCTAGTGGATTGGAAGGCCTTTGAAATCCAGGAGGTGGTCTAAAATTTAGCTGAAATGGGAGGTTTTGGTTATTCCTCCAACCTGAGTTGTAAGTGTTTGAATGTGGGTCAAATTGAGGCCTTTGGTTAAGATTGTTAATGGCATGAACTTGGTCACTACCCTGATCTTGGGCAAAAGGACTACCAACTTGTCAATTAATAGATAAATGATCAATAAAACCACAAATTTCACAAGCAGAAGTAGAACTATTAATATTTACAGAATTAACATTCAAACGATCTAACCTATGAGTCATGGCATCAACTTTAGTAGAAAGTACAGTAAGTGCATCAACTTCATACTTACCTAGAATACGTTTTGCTGCTCCTTGTTTGTTAGACCATTGGTAATTATTGAGAGCCATCTCTTCAATAAGATTGTATGCATCAGCATAAGACTTGTTCAAAATTGCTCCTCCAACTGCAGCATCGATTAATGTCCTTATTGATTGGAGTAATCCATTGTAGAAGTTATGAAGGACTATCCAATTTGGTAAGCCATAGTGTGGACACAATCGAAGTAAATTTTTATAACGCTCCCACACTTCATACAACGTCTCATCACCTTTTTGTGTGAATGTCGAGATTTGATTTTTGAGATTAGCCATTTTGCTTGGAGGAAAATACTTGGCTAAGAAGGTCCTAGAGAGTTGATCCCATGTAGTATAGATCCAACTGGAAGTGAATGAAGCCATGCTCGTGCCTTATCTCTTAAAGAGAATAGGGAAAGGTAGAGACAAATCACATCGGGGGTGACTCCATTCATCTTAAAAGTGTGAAAAGCTTCTAGGAAAACTGTTAAGTGCATATTTAGATCCTTAACAAGTGACCCTCCAAATTATGATTGTTGTACCATAAAGGTAAGGGTTGGTTTCAACTCGAAATTATTTACTTCCACACTTGGATTCCGAATCCCTGAAGTGTTTTCTTGAACCCCTAGCTCTGCATAATCACGGAGTCATTGTCCTACTCCTTCGGCCATCGTATTGCTACTACTGGGAGTTGTCACCTTCTTCTTTTCTGCAAACTTCTGTCTCTTTCTCCTGTGGTACTTTCTGTCGATCTCAGGATCAAATGTGGCTGTGAAAGTATATTACATATAAATCTCAATTCTCCACTGCACGAGAAACACAATTGAGAGTAAAGAAGCTTATATATAAAGAATATGTAAATAAAACTGAATTAGGAAAAGCTTAGTCAACTTTTTATTAAGAAAAATTCAATATTTGATGGAAGTCCCCGACAATGGCGCTAAAAAATTGATAAGGATCCGCAAGTATATGGGTTTAGTTACAGCAATCAAGTGTCGATCCACAAGGACTAAGTTAAAATACCAAACTTATACCTTCTAAATTTTCCAAGCAATTGAATATGAAAGTTGTTTTGTTAAGGAAATATCGATACGCGATTAACAAAATTTGAAACAATATTCTAGGAGTTCATCCCAATAAAGAAATCATGTCATCCTTATGAAATAGAATACTGATCCAAGTACATTAACCCACTTTTATCAATTAATTCTTTCAAACTAATTGGCATGTTGATTTAAATTTTTAAACTAGTTTCTTAGACCAAAAATCAAATCCATCCCAATGAACTCAATGGTTAATCTCAAGTACTCTTAATGAAGAATTCTAGTTGCAGATACTCTTTCAGTTAAGTCTAATATAGTAATTCAGAAATTAACATCACTTTTCAATACCTAATTTAACATCTATCATTATTCAATTAGAAACCCTAGATTAGAAAGATCAAATCAACATTGGATTAAATCACTTTACTAAAGTCAACATTAAATTAAGAAGTAAAGGCATAAGGTTTAACACATAAATTCTAAGTTGAGATAAACATCCCAGAATAAGTGAATTTATAGAATCATGACTAAATTCAACTAAAATGTAAAACCATAAACATGAACATTAAAGATAAATAACAAGTGGAAAGAGGAGGAGAAGGAACTCCAATTGCTTCTTGAATCTTGATTTCTCAATCTCTAAGCTTTCCTTTTTCTTTGATTTCTTTTTGTCTTTCTCCTTGTTCTTATTCTTTAGCCTCCACTATCTTAGCCAAAAGTCTCTCTCTCCAAGTTCCCCCTTTCCCTCTCAAAAACCCCCTTTTGATCACCAAAAATTGTCATGAAAAACCGTCATACATAGACCATGTGAATATACATGGTCATATTATGTAACTTTTGGGTCTGGTTGTGTGTTCTCGCTATAAAGGACGTGGTCTGTGTGAATCTTCACAGTTAGACTGTGTTTCTTTTCGATCTTCAACTTTAAACTTCTACTTTACACGAGCTATGTGTTTTTACATGGGTAGACCGTGTATTTCTCGGGTTTGCTTCATTATCTTCCCAAAACACTTGCAAATACCAAGAACAAAGGAACAGTACTAGATTCACAAAAACTAAAGGCAATTTAACATCGTTCAATACAAAAATGGTGATAAAATTGAGCTAAAATATATCAAGAACAACAACTCATCAGTTCTAAACTAAATGTTGAATGCCAAACTTAGATACGATGAATATGATAAATAACTGTGCACACTAAATGAAAGTTATTGATAACATATTATGTGAAATGATGCATGTCATCACATGAATATGCATGATTAGATAAAAGAGCTGTGATCAGAGTAACCAATGTGAAAAAGAGGTTAAAGCTCATAAATGTGCATAGAAGGCCATAGGCTCAATGATTAATAAGCCCGGTATCCACAATAGGAAAGAGACAATATCTGAAATAAGCCTGGTATCCACAAGTGATACGAGACAATTAAATAGGCGCTTAGTCACAACAGAATAAAAATGAAAGTGGAGTCTCATGTTCATTTGCATATTTATATAATTTGATGCTTGTAAATAAAAATGGAACAAAATGATTGTGGCTAAATATGTTTGTAAATGAAATGATTCAAAACGAAGATTTGAAATGCTTTTGTTTTGTTTCGTAATGATTCAAATCTCCATTTAAGGAATGCAATCTTCATAAATGAAGCATTCATATCCTCAATCTTATTCTACTTTCAAAACTTAAGCACTTATAAATGATTTAGAGAATGTTGTGATTCTACACTTTAGTAAAATGGTAGATAGGAGCAACAGCCATCTTTAACTAGTTTGTTTATTTCCTATAATTATTTTTGATGGATAAAGTTAACCCTTCAACATAGTTTAAATAAAAGTGAAGAAACCAATACCTCTTCAAAGATAAGAGTGATGTTTGGAATCACTTTATAAAAACTAAAACAATTTAAGGAATTAATAAGACAAAGTGTAAGTATTGCCATAAAGTGTTTGCTGAAGGTTTTAACTGGGTATATTTACATTTGAAAGGCATTTTGACGTATGTAATAAAAAAGGACTAGTATTAGATAGTCAAATATTTTTTTAGGCCCAATCTATTAAAGGGGTATAAATGAAATGGCTATTATGGTCAATAATCCTAAAGAAATCCAACCAATAGAGGAAATCATAAGTCATGAATACCCACTCTCAATTATATGTCATACATAATTTATGATATTTAGTACATCAATCCAGTTGACTTTTAAGACTCTTATTTAAAATAACATAAAGGATGAAACCTTTAAGATTTATAATGTATAAAAAAGTTCCACATTAAAGATGTTATTAACTGTTAATGTGAAATTGTATTAATTTGATGATAATTAGCCTTTATATAGTTATATCCTAAGGTAAACAATATTCTTCAGTTTTTATCATTTATTTATTTTTACTGTAATTGATCTTTGATTTTGTTTATAAATGGTAAACTAATTTATATTTTAGTGTCTTATATAAGTTAAAGGCTAACAAATATATTGGTAAATTATTTGATGAACTAGAGCATTAACACAATCAATAACTTTAGATAATTGTAGCATGATAGATGTTGTTGTTGACAAAGTTAAGAGAAGTTGTGGTTTGAGAGATTATTGGTGGATGTAAGGTTCACCAATATATGTTGTTTATGCATATAGTGAATATCATTATGAAGGAAAGATTGACAATTATCAAAGAAGGGATATAAGTTATTTGGGATAGTTTACTATACTGGAAAGCAACACCTAAATAGGTTAAGAAGTTCAAAGAAACTACAAGATAATTACACATTCTCTACATTAGAAACTTATGTTTGCATTTACCAACAAGATAGAACTTAACATTCAAGATTCTTAAATATATAGTTAACTATATTGATGTGTTCATTATTTTATGATAACAAGATCCTCAATACACTTGTATGCCAATAGAAGAGCAATGGAAATTATTGATCTACTATATATCTATAAGTGAACATTCAATTATAGAAAGTTTATTAATTGGAGTACTCCAGAGTATTGGTTACCTAAAGAACTTTGTTACTATATCTATTAATCTTAGATAAATAAACGTTGAGAGCAAGTTTTATAATTTATCAATATACTACAAGTTTATGGGTTATGAATTGTAGTAATTAAAAAGTCAACCAACAAGGAGGGTGAACGAATCTAATTCTTGTGTGTCTAAAACTCAAAGAAATAATAAAGTGAAATTAAAAATGAAACAAGAATATAAAAATAGGAATTTGAATGTAGGAATTCAACATAAGAAATTAATATAAAACAACAATTGAAATTGAGCAACACAAAAGTTGACTATGGAAATTAGTCAAGAGAAATTACCAAGTTATGAGAGGGGGGATTCTACCTATCATTAATGCTAACCTAGCCAATTTACGTCTTATCGAGGTTTTAGTTCTAGACTATCGTAGAGGGAATCACTCTCTTTCGAGTTATAATCCCACACCTTAAATCATTAACCCTAATTAAATTATGGAATTTGCAATCTCTCAATTAACAAAAGACCTATAATTAAAATTAGATTAGAAGCTCTCTATTAAACTATCAAGTCTCACACGTGATCTCTCTCTGAAAAAAAATCGATATGATTAACTACGTGGTCTATTAGATTACCTAACTCTCGTTAATCCAATTCAATCATTTTTATCCAGGTCACCCTTTCGTTTTGTTATCAAAATATGCATAAAGCGAAGTTAATCACAATACCCAATCAATAAAACACAAAATTGACTATATTAGCATTAAATCAAAGTAAAATCCTAAAGGAAGAGTTATAACATTACCAATAATCCAAAATCCATCATTATACAATCAATTTCAATCTTATACATTAAATGAACAAAAATAAAATGGAAAGGAAATAGAACTTGGATTGGACAATCCAAGACGGAAGTAGCATCGAGAGACTAACTAATCTAGGAAGTAGCAGTGTCGAGAGACTAACTAATCTAGGAAGTAGTAGCGTAGAGACCCGCTTCTTCTTCCTCTTCTTCTTCTTCTTGTCTCTCTCTTCTTTTTCTCTCTTGAACTTTCCAAAAGTGGCAAAATGTAAAAACTCCTTAGGGTTTCATCTTTATGCCTTTTATAGGCTTTTCTAATTTGAGCAACCCTAGGGCTTTTTTCTGGTCCAAAAGGCCTGAAAAGTCCCTCGAAAACTTAAGTCAGGAAGGTGGTGTGCGCTATCTGTTGCACAGGCCCCTTTGTTTGTATCTCTATCATGATTGTGGCAAAACATGCCACGATCATAGTGTCTTGCATCTGGTTCTATCACGATTATGGCTTGTTGTCCATGATCGTGGTCTTGGTTCTAGGTTCGACCCTTCTCTAAATCTTCTTTGTTCTTCAATACTTGCCCTGAAATACTAGCAAACTTATCATGACACCTCAAATATATATAATTGAAGCTCAAAAGCATGCTCTAACCCGTAAGGCACTCAAAACACAAACATTTAAATAAATAACACAATCCTAACCTAAACACGCACTAAACAATCAAATTAACAACTAAACACACACCAAACTATCCACTAAAACATAATACAATATACAATTATCATAAACAAACTAGATAAATTAAATAGTTTGTTGAAAATAATGAAATTAATAAACTAAAGAAAGCAAAATGAAGAAAGTAATGAAGAAAGATAAGTAAACTAATGTTAGGGCTTTGAATTGGAAATCCAATTATCATACTTAATCAATTATCTAGATTGAAACAACAATTAATCTAAGCTATGCCCTTCGTTGATGCATATAGGTATATCTAATTAGGTAACTACCACCTGTCGATGTATAATTTAACCTAATCAAACTTATTAAGTGTAAGTAATATATTTGGTTATTAATAAAGTCTAAGATACCATCATTCTACACTAAAGTATTTATTCTACTAATGCGTAGATTCTTCCTCACCTGTCAGTCCTTCATACAATCATTAAGATTAAATACATGATGATTAGGAATAAACTTAATAATTAAGAATAATAAATAAATTCAATAAACCAATAAGTAAATCATATATTGATAATTGAATATTTCATAAAACCCTAACTAAGGTTTCTAGTCACTAATCACAAATAAATAAATGTCAATTTAAAGGAAATAGTAAAAAAAAGAATTGATAGAAGTTGTAATCGGTGAGGTAAATTACTTGTTAATAGAGAAATCCAATATGATATGTAAACTACACAAGAAGGGGGGTTGAATTGTGTAATCTTTCGAAAATATTAATCTTTTGAGACATCTTGAATTTCTTTACAAAAATTCAAATGATTACTAAAACACTTCGCTAAAGTTGATAAGCAATGCAATCACTAGTAATATTATCTACTCGTCTAACAACAAGAAAATTAAAAGATAAGGGTTAGAGAATAGATGTTGCGATTTTATACTGGTTCACCCAAACCTTGGGCTACGTTCAGTCCTCAGAGTTAGTATGAGATTTCACTATACTCTTCCAACTTTACAAGTATTCTTTTCACTCGTAGAGCCTCTTCAAATCTCTCTCACAAAGTATTTTTTATTTGCTATATTAGCCTCTCCAGGCTCTAGCCTTCCTTTTTCTCTCTAAGAAAAGTATTTTTGAGTTTTAGGTTACAGATGTATTCGCTTACTTCTTTTACAATTTAATACAGAATTTTTGCTAATATATTAGCATTCGTTATTTTAGTCTTCGACTAGAACTAGTATTTATAGCCTAATTCTCCAACTGTCTTCTTGAAAACTGCTTCTTGAATCTTCTAGAAATGGTTATTAGTTAATTCCTATAACTAACTCTAACTAACTAGCTGTCTGACGTTCTAGAATATCTTCCTTTTGTATTGTCTGGAATAATGCTTCTTCTTTTACTACGTTTTGTTTGTTATTTCGGTTCATCTGTTGTAGCACTTTGTTTGGAATTATGTTTCGTCTAGTGTTGCGCTTCGTCTGTTGTTGCGTTTCGTTTGGTGTTGCGCTTCGTTTGGTGTAGCGCTTCGTCTTTTGTTGCACTTCGTCTGGTGTCATGCTTCATTTGTTGTTGCACTTCATCTGGTGTTGCGCTTGGTCTGTTGTAGCATTTTGTCTGGTGTCGCACTTCGTCTGGTGTAGCGCTTTGTCTATTATTGCACTTCATCTAGTGTACCACTTCGTCTATTGTTGTGTTTCATCTGGTGTGACATTTTGTCTGTTGTTACGCTTCTTCTATTGTAGCGCTTCGTCTGTTGATGCGCTTTATTTGGTGTCATGCTTCGTCTTTTGTTACGCTTCATCTGTTGTTGACCGCGCACCTTCTGAGTTGACTAAGTGTTACTTACATTTTTCTTCACATTTATCAAATTTATCAAAACAGTTCAGATATTTCTAAGATTATTGTTATTTGATTGTCATCAAAATTAATAGAGGTGAAGTCCTTTTAACTTAATAATCTGCCCATTTTTTATGATAACAAATAATCATAATTTTAGAAGATAAAATGATATTTATAAATGAATAGACAAATAGTATTCCGACGAATAATAAAGCAAAAACATAAGAAAAGAATTGCATACTAGATATATACAATGATTTCTATCTGCTTTTTATCTTTTCTTCTTGTTCTCCTCTTTTTCTCCTTCCCTCCTATTTGTTATTAATAAAAAAGATTTCTTATTATAGACGCTTTAGAACTTCAGAAAACATACGTTGCATGTCAATGCGGATCATCTTGAGGTCTTGTTCAATAGTAACCCGTAGTAGTGCTACTTCCTCGTGAAGATAACCCATTGAGTCAGCGAGTTCATCAACCTTAGTATGAACTTCCTCAATTTCTTTTGCCAATGCTTCTTGAACTTCCTTCTAATTGTGATCGTCCAATTTATGAAATGCTTCAAAAACTGCGGATTATCAGTAGGATTGTTGATCTTGTTTCCGGAGCCCAAACATTCAGAGATATAATGAAGTCCGTCGGCCCATAAGGGTGGCGTGCCCATAACAATCGAACGTCAAACAATCAAAATTTAAAGATTCATAAGCAAAAACTCATTCATATTTCATTAATGAATCCAAATAAAGTTTATATAAACTCATTTCAAAATACAAAAATACAAAATACATATGATACAATTGAATGCTTATTCTTGACATGATTCTAAAATACAAAATTTCTGAATTAATTTAATTACAAAAGTCTATATCTATCTTGGAGTCCCGATGTCTCGTAAGGATCACTATTCTTCTCTTTCTGCACCTGAGGAGGGAATCATGGGGTGAGTTACAAAGCTTAGTGGATGATATATTTATAGCCATTGGCAACGAGCCACATAAT
>JANSVA010032685.1:0-14161 GCA_025504915.1 Erythroxylum reticulatum | reverse complement strand
AGCTTGAATTATCAAAGTCCAATAAGATTCCCCACTTGGCTTCAAGGAAGGTTATCAAGCTAAGAAAGAAATATAAAAGGAGGTTTTAGAAGCCCATAATTGAATGTTTTGCTTGCATTAATTAATGGTTAATTAGAAGCCCAAATGTACATTTACAAATGGGCTAGACTTTGGTTTAATTTGATTATTAAATTAAAACAAAATTTTTAAGAAAGTAAAGTGCAATTTCAGCTTTCATTAAGGCTGAATGTGCAGCTACACATTTGGCATTGAATTGCTAAATAAAGATGGTAGTTATCATGGTTTATCATCATTAAATAGAGTTATGAACTTACCATTAAATGGTTTAATGGTTATCTTTTAATGATAACATGTAGCCTATTAGCATTCATTAGATTAAAGAAATTATCATACTAGACCCAAGCATCTTTCGGGATAAATATGCCACAGTGAGAAGATGGACTTTGCCGCAGTGAAAATGCAAAATTAACAACACAAACACGTTTTGGGAAGGGCTCACCTAAGAGACTTCCTTAGGTTTCCCCATCTATCTTAACCTTACTTTCACTCTAACTTTTCCCAATTTCACTTCCTCTAATGCAACATCATTTCATGAAAATTCAACTACCAACATTATTTCATAAAACTCTCTAATCTCTACTCATTTGATTCCTTACTTACCACTAATTCTTATCCTTCACAGATTCCTATTTTTCTTTTCTATAACATATGTCACTTATATGTAACAACAATTCATATTCAAAATTTATCATCTCAAATCGATAACTTACTTAAGTATACCTAATTTTAACTTAACCTCATCCATGCACAAACTCATATTTCATTAACATCAAAAGGAAAGAGTTTTAAAAAGCTGTAATAGGCATTTCAAGCCACAATACATCATTGTCTCAAAAAGTCAAAATGAAAAAGATACATGAACTAATAATCCTTGAAGTGAAACTAAAGCCTTGTGTTTTCAAAATCCAGCTTAAAATATAAAACATGCATAATTTGGAGTGATGCTTTGACTCTCTCACTCACTTGGTGTCTTTCTCATCACCTGGAGATGGGAAGGAATAGGGGTGAGTTTAAAGCTCATGGGTAACAAGTTTATAATAGAGAAACAAGCAAAACCTTGAAAATATTTATTTGTCATAGAAAATTCATATTGAATTTATAAAGCACATGTTTGTTAAATTCTCGTCATGTAATCATTCAAAAATAACAAAATTTATGCATTCATCAACTTGTTCACAAAATCATAAACACATAAGCACATCAGAATGGTTTGGGTAGGTCTATAAATAGAATGTACTATGCATTTCCACATAATGGTCCTAGTAGCTGTGAATAGAACGTACGATCGCAATCCCACATAATGGTCCTGCTTAAACATAAACATATAGGAGTCTATGAAGGAGCTCCATGCCACTAGGGGCAGGTGGGAGAAGCCTTTAGTCAACGTGCACTTGACTTAACTTATGGGACCACCATAAATCCATATAATCATGCATTTCACATCTTGTAAACATATTGCCCAAATGGCACATTTAGAAAACAAGATTTTTCTTAACATTTTTCCATAAAGGCATATTTCAGAAACACAATTGTTCATAAACATGAAATATTTCACATGCATTTCCACCAAAAAATTTCATATATGAAACATATAACCATTTCTAAATTTATTCAAAAGAAATAATGAAACAATTATGAATTAATTTGAAATCATTTTATTCTCTTGCTTTAAAAGAAAACATTCATGGCTCAGTAACTCTATTATAAATACGAAACCGACCTTAGAAATCCTTGCTTAAACCTTGCTCAAAGGTGCCTCTCCTCTTAATCCTCTTGCCTTCCTTGATTCACTTTATAAATGACAAAAATTCCCATTTAATAGGAATACAATTTGAGAACCCATATATAGCATATTTACTAAGATAAATTCTAAATACTCAAACTCTTCCAAAAGTCCAAACCTTTGGGTCAATTTTTCATGATCATTTTGATCAGGTGAATGAAAAAATTTGATAATATTTCCTTCTATAAAAATGTTCCTCATTATTTTAAGTTTTTAATGACGCAAAAATCATTCAATTTGGTTCAGAAATTTGAAAGTTATACTCCAAAATTTTTTTGACTATTCTTATGCTAAAATAGGATTTTGTGCTCAACTTCCATCCAAAAATTGAAATTCTTAAAGACTGAATTAAAACTCTCTAGTTTACTTCAAATAAAAATCATTATATTTGGATAACTACAGGATAATTTATGCTTAAAATGCTGAAGCATATTCAGGCTGTGCAGGACACTTTGCCCCGGCGAGACTAGAAGTTAGCCACGACGAACTTTCACAGAAGCATACAGAATGAACATTTTTTAATACATTTTCTAGTTTTTAACTTCTAACATCTTACACCTAACACATCTTATACAAAATCATCCTTTCTACTCCATTTCCTCTTCATTCTCAATTTCATTTCAACTTAATATCATTCACAAATACAAAAACCAGACATTTACGTCATCTATTGATCATCAACTTCCTAGACATATTCATTTCATTTTTACTTTCATTTCACTTCTAACTATCACCAAATATGCTTCATTCAGTAAATTTAGAAGGGTTAATGCTTATACTTACTTGATTAGTTTTAAGATTTTCAAACTCTTCAAGATCTATCTTGAAAGTTATGAAAATTGAAACCCTAGCTTAGCTTTCTCTTCTTTCTTCCATCACAAACCCATTTCTCTTTAATCCCTTTGTTTTTGCTATCCAAATAAGAAGAAAAGATGGTATAACTTACCTAGAGCAAGTTGATTTATCTACTTCTTCTTCCTCTTTTCTCCCATGATCTTCTCTTCTTCTTTCTTCTCTATGTTTTTCTTCTTTCTCTCCTCTCTTCCATGAAATTTCTCTCTTCTCTCTTCTTAATTCAAGACCATTTTTATCCTTGGTCTTCCAACTATACCCCTTCTTAGTCTTATTCTCCCAATTTTGCCCTTTAATTTAAGTAATGCCCATTTTACCCCTTCTTTTAATGCTTATGATCTTTATTCTTAAGTGATCTTCCAAAACTGCCCTTGAACTTTCTTAATGCTTCAATCAGATGAAATAAATCCTACTAACATAGATATAACAATTAAACTCCCAAAAATAAATCTATCAAAATCCCATAATTTCTTTAAATCCTGCTTAACTAGAGAAAAAAATCCGAGGGCCAATAGACATTAGAACAAGTCAACGTGAAATCAGAGGAAATCAAATGAATTGAGAAAGGAAGTCAATTGGGAAACCAAAAATGACATTAGATAACACTACCTCATTGAGAAATTAGATACTTAAAGAATATGAGAACCAATCACAGGCATAAGGAGTTTTGGGTTATAACTGTTGGAGTAAACAATGTCCCAATAGTATTATGGTATTAAAGATTAAGGTGATCCAAGCAAAATTGTATCAATTAGTGATTATGATCGTAGAGGATATTTGGACTGTATTCCAAAAGTGAAGAGAATATTTTTTAAAACCGAGATTAATCTTACATATCATGGAGGTAGAAACAATTATATGCCAAGTTCAATAAGAATGAATCTTAGCTTGATCAAATAAAATGTTGGCCTATATAGTATTTGAACATCGGACATTGGGAGAACTAAAGAAAGTAGAAGTAATGATAAAGTGAGAAACTACAAGGAATAAATAAGAGATTCGGAGCTCTCTAGAACTTGTTGTATGTTGGATACTACCATAGACTATTAAGGGGTTTTTATTGATCTTATCCCTTGACAAAAATTTTGGAGGAAAAATGTGTAAACTGAATGAGTGATGAATGTAAAAAGAACTTTGAGGAATTATAACACTGACGTTAATTATATTGCTTCAATTTGGAGATTATGTAGTATATCATGAAGTTTCACATTTGAGATTGAGATGCAATATGTTGTAACATTATAAAGTGATTTTTGAATATATAGAGACAATTAAGCCTTGTAAGTTTATTATTTGATATATAAATTGAAATTTGCTGCAATAGTAATTGTTTTGAGAGTTTGGAGACATTATATGTATAGCGAAACATTTCGAATCTGTATAAATATCCAGTTCATTAAAGTTTGAGGTAATTACTGATTTCAAAAGAACTGAACATGAGATTGAGACAATAGATAGAAGCACTAAAGGATTGATTGATTCTTTTGACTATAGTTAATTGAAAGAAATTACTTGAGTGATCAAGTTAAACGGGAAATGGAGGAGACATACCCCTGCCTTTTGATCAATCAGGTAAGAATTTCGAGTATGAGATTATTTTAAGAGGGGGAGAAATGTTGGCCCACAAAATTTTTCTTTAGTTAAGAATGAATTAAATACATTATGAGGTTTTGATAAATTAAATTATTTTTAGAGTTTAATTATTATGTCTATATTAGTAGGATTTATTTCATTGGATTGTTGAACTAAAGTAGTAAGACTATTCAAGGGTCTTTTTGGCAGGTCACTTAGGAATAAAAACCATAAGGCATATAAGGAAGGGAAATTTTGACATTTTAAAATCATTAAGGGTAAAAAGGGAAGAAGACTTAATATCTTACATTTGAGAGAACAAGAAAACATGAGTGAGAAGAGAGAAGGAGGGTTTCGTTGGAGACAAAAGAAGAAGAAGAGAAAAACAAGCTAGGGTTCCATTTTTTTAGCTTTCAAGAGAGATTTTGAGGTTGTACAAGAAGAGAAAAAGAAAGAGGAAAAGAAGAGCTTTCTCTTGAGTGAAACATCTCTTCATTTGAAGAAGAGTCGAGGTAAGAGCATTTTTGATCTTGTGGATTTTTGGAGGGATTTTGGTTCACGAAGCTTAGGACATGCATGGGTTTAAGTATTCTAGAATCAATTTTAGTGAATATGTTCTTTAGGTTCTCCAAATTGAATTCCTATTGAATGTGAATTTTTGTCAATGTTAAAGGAAACCAAGAAAGACAAGAGGAGCATGAAGAGAGTTATTGATGGTGTGTGGTGGTCTAAGGTGTTTAGAAGTGAAGGTTATGTTGTTTAGGAATGATGATTGAAGTTCTGTAAAAATTGGACTTTCCTGAGAATAAACCAATAGGCATAATGTAAGGCAAATTACGGACAAATGGCTTGGAATTTGGAGGTGATTCTTGAAGAAACATTGTAGAATAGGATGTGGCTTACAACTTTGGTAAAGTAATTGTGACAATATGATGTCTAGAAAAAAAAGTTATGAATTTTCTTAATAGACAGGTTCTGGATTAGGAAAGTGCTAAAGCTACGGGCTCAATCGTTAGACAATTTCAAAATATGTTTCTAAGAAAATGGATGGGTATTTTCTAGTGGTTCTTGAGGCTAAATTGAAGTTCAAGAAGTGAATTACAACACTGAAGAAGGAATTTTGTCGACATGATGAGCAGGGAAAAAGATATGATTTTTCTTGTGTTGGACATTCTTGATTAGGAATCTGGGTAGATTTTTAGGAAATGATGCAAAAGGGTTTGATGTGAAGAGTTTGACTGAAATGGAGGTTTAGATGAATGAAAGGGAAAGATCAGGTGAATAAAGAAAGATAATTGAGTGTTTATGGACTACATACAAAACCCAATTGATAGTTTTTGGAAACTATCAAAACCTAAATAAAGATGATAACTTGCAAAAGCAAATCTCTCTCACGAATTTAATTTGATAATCTTCTCTTAAATGTAGGAGAGCTTTACATCTCTATATATAAGGAAATAAGGCAAACGATAAGGACTGATGGAGAACTACATAATTCAGTTTCTCACCAGCCATTAAGTAAACATAAAACAACATTAATAAGGGAAAAAAATAATCATAACTCAAGATAATAAAAGGTCTGATCATAAAGGAAATAAAACAACATAAAGAAGGAGAATTAGAGTCTTTATTTATTTCCCGAATTCAGCCAGACCTGGGAATGAAATAGGTTGCATTTGGGCCTCAAATTGGGCTACAAATTAAGTCTAATGCATGTAAAAATGTACAGAACACATTGAACTTGTTGACTGGAACACCTGATACAGATTGAGCGTCAAAAGTAAGTGCTTTGTGAATTCTGAATGGCCTTAACAAAACTATAGTTTTAATACCAAGTTAGGTACCTCTTGTATGAATTGGCTTGATGGTCCTCCATCATTCTCCCATTCTTGAGAGGACTTTCCTTCATCATTGAAGAGTAATAGGATGACTCCACCATAATCAACGTCATGCCCATGAACAATCAAGCAATGAAATCCATAGTTATATTTAAAAAGTGTTTCAATATTACCACAAAGAGTTTTGGAGCTCGGTTGCAAGATTTCACCTTTAAAAAGCTTCAACAAACCAAAGTATCCAACCTGCCCTATTGTCTTCATCCAATCACACCAAGTTTTATTCACATAGTCATGAAACATAAAAGCTTCTATTTGGTGTTTATATGATAATTGGCTTGGTGGAATATCATAAGGGTCAGTGTAGGTGTGCGGAGGGATTTCTAAGAGTGAGAATAGTGCAAAAGATTCTTCTTCATGAGTGGTATTGTCTATGTTTGGCTTGTCCTCAAAGTTTGGTGGAGAACTACAAACTATAAGCACTTCTTCTTCTACATCATTTTTTGCGAAAGGTAAAACATCATATGAAGCAATTTCATCATCAATGGATGTGACACAGTCTATAAGAGAGTCTACATGCTCAACATCATCAACAGATAAAGGCGTATAATCATTTTTTACCTCATCTTCTAAATGGAAGTCAATGGCTTCTTCATTGGAAGACTCCAATGGTTCCTCCTCTTTCGCTTCATGTTGCATTGCTTATTTAACATGTTCTTCGTCAAAGGACTCCAAACATTCAGTTTCTTCCAAGGATTCCACATTTCCGGTCACTCCTTCCATTTTAAAGGACTGCTCGAAATATTCAGCCTCCTCTCGAATTGCTCTTTCAATTTCTTGAACCTCTTCAATTGTGATAGGTTGAAGATTAGGAAATTCAAATTCAAAGTGTTCAAAACTCCAACATTTAGGACATCTCGTGTGTTCATAGGGGTGAAATTCTTCATAAGATTGCTTTAAATGATTTGCCTCTAGCTCTCCATGACCATGGTTTTCATGTTCATACTCATAGGGCTCATAGTCATAATAATCTTCTTCATAATAATAGTAGTCATCATCATAAGTTCGATTTACCTTAAGGACTCGAGAATCCAAATTGTAAATTACTTCATCTTCTTCATTTCTCCTTCTCCTTTCTTCTTCCTCAATGTTCCATGCCTCAAGTTGATGGCGCAATTCTCTCTGCCTCCTTCTTTCTTCAATATCATGAAGAGTCATGATGTAGACTCAAAACAAATTAGTCGGATTTTGAACAAAAATTGAAACTTTAAGAGAAAACCTTCAATCCCAATGTCCTAGGTCATCAAAACCATGTATCTGATACCAAATGATGGCGTGTGGTGGTCTAAGGTGTCTAGAAGTGAAGGTTATGGTGTTTAGGGATGATGATTGAAGTTTTGTAAAAATTGGTCTTTCCCGAGAATAAATGAATAGGCAGAATTTAAGGCAAATTACGGACAAATGGCTTGTAATTTGGAGGTTATTCTTGAATAAAAATTGTAGAATAGGATGTTGGCTACAATTTTGGTGAAGGAATCATGACAATCTGATGTCTAGAAAAAAAGTTATGAATTTTCTTGATAGATAGGTTCTGGATTAGGAAAGTGCTAAAGCTACAGGCTCAATAGTTAGACGGTTTCAAAGTATGTTTCTGGGCAAACGAATGGACATTTTCTAGTGGTTCTTAAGGCTAAATTCAAGTTCCAGAAGTGAACTACAACATTGAAGAAGTAATTGAACTAACTAATGGAGTGTGGTGGTCTAAGGTGTCTAGAAGTGAAGGTTATGGTGTTTAGGGATGATGATTGAAGTTTTGTAAAAATTGGACTTTCCCGAGAATAAACGAATAGGAAAAATGTAAGGAGAATTCTGGAAAAATGGCTTGGAATTTGGAGGTTATTCTTGAAGACAAATTGTACAATATAATGTGGGATGCAACTTTGGTGAAGGAATCATGACAATTTGATGTCTCGAAAAAAAGTTATGAATTTTCTTAATAGCAAGTTCTGGATTAGGAAATTGCTGAAGCCACGAGCTCAATAGTTAGATGATTTCAAAGTGTGTTTCTGGGAAAAAGGCTGGGCATTTTTGGTGGTTCTTGAGGCTTAATTGAAGTTCAAGAAGTGAAATACAACATTGAAGAAGGAATTTTGACGAAATCATGAGCAGGGAAAAAGATATGATTTTTCTTGTGTTGGACGTTCTGAATTAGGAATCTGGGCAGATTTTCAGGAAATGATGCAAAAAGGGCTGATGTGAAGAGTTTGACTGAAATGGAGGTTTAGATGAATGTAAAAGGGGATAACTGGGTGTTTTTGGACTACACACAAAACCCAATTGATAGTTTTTGGAAACTAACAAAACCCAAATAAAGATGATAACTTGCAAAAGCAAATCTCTCTCACAAATTTAAATTGATAATCTTTTCTTAAATGTAGGTGAGCTTTACATCACTATATATAATGAAATAAGGCAAAATAAAAGGATTGATGGAGAACCACATAATTCAGTTTCTCACCATCCATTAAGTCACCATAAAACAACATTAATAAGGAAATAAATTAAACATAACTCAAGATAATAAAAGGTCTGATCATAAAGGAAATAAAACAACATAAAGAAGGAGAATTAGAGTCTTTATTTATTTCCCGAATTCATCCATACCTGGGAATGGCTGCATTTGGGCCTCAAATTGGGCTGTGAATTAAGTCTAACATATGTAAAAATGTACAGCACATATTGAACTTGTTGACCGGAACACTTGATGCAGATTGAGTTCCAAAAGTAAGTGCCTTGTGAATTTCGAATAGCCTTAACAAAACTATTGTTTTAAGACCAAGTTAGATTCTTCTTCACCTTCTGGATCATCATCATCACCATCATCACTTTCATTTGGACTAACTGGATCAAGGCCTATGTTTACAACCTCTTGTATGACTTGGCTTGAGGGTCCTCCATCAGGCATCCTTAAGTAAATTTTTAAGCAAGGTTTTCAAGGTGGGTTTCATGTTTTTAATTGAATAAATAAGCCATTATTGTTTCTTTCAAATAAATGGAGTTTAATGTTGACAACTACTTTATAAACGTGAATTTATTGCTCTTTAATTACTTTGAGAAAGTGTTACTTGTTTATGGTTGAAATTTACGAATCATAAACATTTTTCAAATCAAGAAAGTTAAATGTTTTCAATTGTGTTATAAATGATGCATGTATTGCTTCTTTGAATGATTAAGAAATTGCTATATGTATGATAAGTGAATTGTGTTGATGATTTATGGAATGAATGGGAAAATGGTTTTTGAAAGATATTATGTTATAAAATCATGTTTCTAAAATGTACCATTTTAGGCAACATGTTTAGAAGATGTGAAGTACATGATTCTATGGGTTTGTGGTGGTCCATTCTGTTATGTTGAGTGCACTTTGACTTATTAAAGCTTCTCCCGCCTGCCCTTTAGTGGCACGAAGCTCCTTTATGTTTATGACTAAGCAAAATCATTATGTGGGATTACGATAGTACGTTCTGTTCAAGACTAAACAAGACCATTTTGTGGGAATGTGTTAGTACGTTCTATTCATGGACATACCAAAACCATTTCTGATGTGATTATGTGTTTAGATTGTGTTGACAACTTTGATAAATTCATGATTTATTGTGCTTATGAATGGCTAGATAATGTGAAAATTTGGCAACTATGTGTTTTATTGGATTTTTATGCAACGTGATTATGACTGAGTATTTCAATAGTTTTTCTTGTTTTCGATTATACACTTGTTACTCATGAGCTTTTAATCTTACTCCCATTCTCATTCCCATATTTAGGTGATGAGTAAGAGATCGAATGAAATAAAGTTAAGGCATCACTCTGATTATGCATATTTTTGTATTTTAAACTAGATTTTGTAAACACAAGGCTTTAGTCGCATTTCAAGCATTATTAATTCAAGTATCTTTTGTATTTTGGGATTTTGAGACTAATTGTGGCTTAAAATACCCATTAAAGCTTTGTAAAACTCTTATCTTTTAATGATAATGAAATATGATTGTGTTTTTGCTCATGACTCTTAAAGTTTGTAAATTGCATTTTCAAGCTTTCATAGGGGTAAAAATTTGTGTTTTGACTTATGGGGAAACACTTTATTGTTTTGACTTCTGGGGAAACAATTTATTGTTCTATGCTGAATTAGGTTTGTTAAACAGGCCTTCTCGGGTATAAAAATGTCGCTAGCCTAGTCCATGTTCGTTAAATGGACATAGGTCCATTAAACGGACCTTCACAGGTATGGAAGACACCTCAGAGCCCGTGTTTGTGCACTTTCAAAAATTCATGATTTTGACCCTATAAATGGCAAAATATCTTTTTAGGTTCTTCACAAAATTGTAGATCTCGAAGTCCTCTTCAAAATCATCATAGAATCTCCTTAATCCAAGGTCTCTAGTGAAATTTATACCTATTTTCCCAAAACAGGTACAGTTATAAGTTGTGGGCTCATCGATGCTTTCCTATAATACAACTAGGCTTGAAGGGAACTTGAAATGTACGTAGTAGAGAAAATACAAATGAGTGATATGTTAGGGTGATGATTGAGGATATAACCATACGAATGGATTGACGTATATCTATCGATCAAATATGAAACTTTTGGTAACAATGAAGATGAACTGGTGTTGTCTAAGGAGATTCCATGGAAATAACCCTACAGGATAATATGCTCATGTTTTATAATTCCGTAGTTAGGCTCCAGAAGTAGGGTCCAACAGGACTCTTCTGATTTAAGGAGGAAGTTTCAAAAGAAGAAGAAGTCCAAAAGGCTTACGGGAGGTGTGGTCAAGAAGAAAGCTAAGGAGACTACCCCTAAGGGAACATGCTTCCACTGTGGCAAGGATGGCAATTGGGAGAGGAACTGTAAGGCCTATCTGGAGTCACTAAAGAAGAAGAAGGCATTAGATGCCCCATCTACTTTAGGCATATTTGTTATTGATATTAATATTATTTACAATAATAACATTTGGGTATTGGATACTAGTTGTGGGTCACACATATGTACTGATATGTAAGACCTCACGAATAGTAAATAACTTACTACATATGGGCAGTAGCATAAGAGCTGTTGCATTAGCCATATGAACTTATGTATTGACACTCCCTAGTGGGCTTGTAATAGAATTGGATGACTCTTTTTATGTACCTGTATTAGCTAAGAATATTATTTCAATTTCTAGTCTTAATAAAGTTGGATTCCGATAATTTACGGTAATTTGATTATGAATCATATGACACATGTGAATTTTTCTTATTAGGCAAGAATACAAAGTTTCCCTTTAAGTGAAAGGGTGAATGAACTATCGGGCTATTGGATTTAATCCATTTAGATGTATGTGGTCTGACGTCCATACATTCCAATGGTGATTTCATATACTTCATTAACTTTATCGATGATTATTCATGATATGTGTATGTATATCTTATGAGATACAAATCCTCAACCTTTGAAAAGTTTAAAGAATTCAGAAATGAAGTAGAGAAATAGTTGGGTAGAAGTATTAAAGAACTTCAATTAGATCAAGGTGGTGAATAATTAAGCTAAGAGTTTCTAAATTATCTCAAAGAAAATGGGATAGTATTCCATTAGACTCTACGTTACACGTTATAATTTAATGATGTGGTAGAAAGGAGAAATCGAACCATGTTGGACATGGTGAGGTCAATGATGGGCTTGGTAGATCTGCTAAAATTCTTTTGGGGATATGCACTCGAGACTGTTGTTTATGTGTTAAATAGAGTCCCTACAAAGTCAGTTGATGTTACTTTATATGAGATGTAGACTAACAAGAAACCTTATCTTTCTCATATGAAAGTTTGGGGTTATCCAACTTATGTGAAGCATATTTAGAAAGATAAGTAAAAAGCTAAATCTAATAAGTGTCTGGTTGTAGGATATCCCAAAGAAATAATAAGATTTCAGCTCTACAATGTTTTGGAACAAAAGGTGTTTGCTTCAAAGCATGCTTTCTTTTTAGAGAAAAAGTTTCTTTTAAAAGAAGATAGTGGGAGAAAAAGTGAACTTGTAGAAGTTCATGATGATCAAATAGACTCAGATCAACTATCTAAACCTGAGACTATTGTTTATGATGATGAAACAATAGTTCAATCTTTTGACAAACATGAATTTTTTAGGTTAAGTAGGATATGTCATGTTCTAAAGAAGTGAACATAATGATGAATTGCACAGAAAAGACAATGAGCCTGCTACCCATAAAGAAGTTTTAAAAGAATTCAAAATATGACAAACGACTTTAAGCCATGAAATCTGAAACGGATTCCATGTATAAAAGGTAAGTATGAACTTTGGTTGACCCACCCAAAGGGATAAAACCCATAGGGTGAAAATGTGTCTGTAAGAAGAAAACTAACATGGAGGGTAATTTCGTTACCTATAAAGCTAGGCTTGTAGCTAAAGTTTATTGTCAAAGATAAAGAGTTGACTATGAAGAAACATTTACCCCAGTAGCCATGGTTTAATCCATTATGATACCCATGGCCATTGCTATTCATTATGATTATAAGATATGAAAAATAGATGTGAAAACAACTTTCTTTAATGGAAACCTAGCTGAGGATGTGTACATGACACAACCTGATGGTTCATATCCAAAGATGGCAAAAATGTATGCAAGCTTCAAAAATCCATTTATGGATTGAAGCAAGCATCTAAGAGTTGGAATATCTGATTTGATGAGACAATCAAAGAGTTTGGTTTCTCAAAAAATCTAGATGAACCATATGTGTATAATAAGGTTAGTGGGAGTGGAATTGTATTTCTTGTGTTGTATTTAGATGACATACTACTAATAGGAAATGATGTCTTAACTTTACAATCATTCAATATTTAGTTGTCCAAGAATTTCTCCATTAAATACCTTAAAGAAGCAACTTATTTTTGGGGATAAGAATCTATAGAGAAAGATCTAAGAAGGTGCTTAGTCTTTTTTAGTCTTTCTCAGTCTATATAAATAGACAAGATGCTAAAGAGGTTTAGTATGGAGTAATCCAAGAGAGGTTATCTTCCCATGACACATGGGATTACACTCTTGAAATCTATGTGTCCGAAGACATAAGATGAGAGGAATCACATAAATTTGATCCCTTATGCTTCAACTATAGGATCAATCATATACACTATGTTATGTACGAGACCCGATGTATCATATTCTCTAAGGGTTATTGGGTGGCTATCAAAAATATCCTTAGGTACTTGAGAAGAACTAAGTATGTATTATTGGTATATAGAGAAGGAGACCTTGTTATGAGCAGGTATACAAATGCTAACTTCCAATCTAATGGGATTGACTCTAAATCCTAGTTAGGATATATTTTCAAAGCAAATGGTGGAGCAATTAGTTAAAAGAGTCCTAAATAAAAAACAACTGCAAATTCAACAACCGAAGCGAAGCATATTTCAACTTCAAAAGCTCAAAGGAAACAGTTTGGTTCAAGAAGTTGTTGGATCGAAAAAAGAAAGCTTGCTATATTTGGAGAAATGGTAGATTTCAAAATTTTAAAGAAATCATTTTTCCAGTGGAAGCAACAAATCTAAATCATCATGCCAATCCATACATGATATGGTATAAGGATAAGAAAAACATAAACAAGATGAAGAGTATTACCAACTCCTTTGCTATAACTTTAAATCCTCGCTGCACTATCCTCTCTTTCTTCTTGTGTCCAAATCCTTTGCTTTTGAATCTTTTCCTGTAGCAATCTATCTTCTCCTTTTTTTTGTATCCTCAACCAATTTGATTTCCCTCTTGTTTTTTAAGGACAACTAGGTTAACAAAATCCTTTGGTGGGAAAGGAGAAGAAATGTTTAGAGGAAATTTTCTTAGAAGAAGATGAATAAAAAATGAGACTCTTTCACTTGGTAATTTCGGTTCACACTTGCATGAAAAGAGAGAGATTCTAAAAACTTGCAAGAAGTCTTTCTTACACTATCAAATTCGGTTATGCATGGAATGGAAGAAGAGAGAGGCATCCA
>JANSVA010032608.1:0-14166 GCA_025504915.1 Erythroxylum reticulatum | reverse complement strand
CAAAAACTGAAATTAACATGATAATATTAGGTGATTGGACTTTTCATATATCCATCTTAAAACAAATGAGAAGAGTCATATTTAATGGCTTCTTTATGTTTGATGAAAGAAAGGTGTGATGCATTGCATGCTTCCCCTCTTCTCTTTTATCACGCATAACCGAAATTAAGAGTATAATAAAAGGCATCATTCATGGTTTCGACCAACTCTCTCCTCTTACCTATGCATGGCTGAAATTTAGTATGAGAAGTGTCTCATTGTTTTCTTCTTTCTTTTAAGAAAATACTCCTCTAAAGTATTTCTTCTCCTTTCCCACCAAAGGATTTTGTTAACCAAGTTGTCCTAGAAGAATAAGGGGTAAATCAAATTGGTTAAGGATACAACAATAAGGAGATGATAGATTGACAAAGCAAAGGCTTTGGATACAAGAAGAATGAGATGATAGCGCAGGAAGGAATTAATGTTATAGCAAAGGAGTCGACAATACTCTTCATCTTGTTTTTGTCTATTATTATCCTTATACCATATCATGTATAGATTGACATGATGATTTGGATATATTACTTCTGCTGTAAATAAGAATTCTAAAAAGTTTTGAAATCTACCAGTTCTCCAAATATGGCATGCTTTTCTTTTTTCAATCCACCAGATTGTGCATGGCATGATGCATATTCTATCATGATCGTGCATTCCATGCACAATTATGACAGATGTCTTTACCTAGTTGCATGATCGCGCAACACATGCGTGATAGTACAACCCCTTTTTGCCTTTTACACAAACCCTAACCCTATAAATAGTCTTTTTCTCTTCTTCCACCTTCATCTTCTCTCTTTAAGTAGTAGCACACCTTTATAACTTCTTATTTTCTTTCACATCTCTTAAATTTCACTTGGATTTCACTCTTTTCTTTAATCTTTATTCTCTATTATATTTTTTTTCATATGAGTCTAGTGATTCCCGCCCAAAATCACATCTTTTTAGTGGGTTTTACAAGATTTTATCCCCACTTTCTCTCACCTACGTTTTTTTCTTTCTATTGTGGTTTTTGTTTTGGTTTCTTCATTATTTTTGCAGGTTTACTCTCCATCATGTCTCCAAGAATCAAATAAATTGAACAATGCTCATACACTAAAGGAAAACTAAAGGTGTTGAGTGATAGTGCATGTTGATAATTTTTATATAGAAACTTTCAATTCCAGTAAGTATATGAATCATAACTTCTAATACAAAAGGTATCATTCCCACAAGGACTAATCAGAAACCTAATAACTTGAATAAAACTTTGTCTAAGGTTCTAAAAGATTAACTGATTTAAAATAAATTACTAGAATTGAAATAACTAATAAAATAAAACAATTGAATAATTAATGTAGGCATATCTACATATAAGTAGTCGTCGAATTCTATAGAACCAGAATCTTCCTCAAACCCCCCATGCTATAAAAACTTCAGAGAAACCCAGAGCCTAGAAGTCAGTAGTCTCTGAATTAGTGGAGGACTCCTTGGATTTAAGGCTTTGACATACTACCCCGCCTAAGTTTAAGGATGAATATACCTTTGTCTTTCCTCCACCCAAGCTAACGAAGAAAGAAGTAGCTCAATTCTAACATGCTCTAATAGAATTTTCATCGATAAGTGCATATCTTGTGGTTTAGAGCTCTTTCTAAATTTTGGTTACATTTTGGATAACTGAAACCTTAATTACGAGTTCGAACAATTTCTTATTTAAGTTTAATTCGGAGATTGGTATGAATTCAGTTTTGGAGAAGGGCCCTTGGCGCATATAAGGAAAACCTTTATTCTTACAAAAATAGTGCTTGAGTGCAGGGGAATAGGAAGAGGTTAGATATGCCCCGGTATGGACTAGGTTCCATAACGTACCTTTTGAATACTAGAGTAATGAGGGGCTGGGAAGAATAGCTACTTCAGTAAGACACTCGCTTTTTATAGATACCCAGATAACTAGGATATCTAAGATTGTATATGCTAGAATGTGTGTAGAGTTAGATCTGTAGAGGAGTTGGCCTTCATCTTTCTAATTGGCTACTTATAATGAAGAAGGAATAATAACCTTTAAGGAAATAAAGATTGAGTATAAATGGAGGCCTAAGTATCATTTACAAAAGAAGGAATGGACACCTACAGGGTGACTCTTTGAGACTAGATTTCAACAAAAGTTAGATAAGCGGAAGGAATCTATACCAAATAATATAAACCATCAAAATAAGAATGAATAGGAGCAATTCCCTGAGAAGACAAAACAAAATCATAAGGAGAGTAGAGCTTCTGACACCCCAATTGAACAAAGTAAGGGAAAAGGAATTCAACAGAATGATCAAGCTCTTGAGATAGCAATATAAAGTGATAAGGAAAGTAGTCGTTCTAGAAGCCTAACTGAATAAAGCAAGGCTCAACAGAAGCAAGATGATCCAAATGGATACCTTAAGGATTTTGACCTCCTTGCTGTGATTCAAGTAGGTAACCACCTTTCCTCTCCTAAATCTGAATTGGTTCCAATTACTGATTCTCAAAGTCTTGGTCTTCTGGAAGGGACAAGGGGATTTTACTATTAAGAAGAGTAGGAAATCTAGGAGGAAACAAAAGTAATAGGCCTTTAGTTCTATTCAGTGGCTTTACTTTTTTGGAATGTTAGGGGTCTTAACAACTTAAAAAAAAACAATTAGCTGTGAATTCATTTCTTAAAAGGTTGCTGCTTTCTTTTGTTTGCTTGATTGAATATAGTATTAATTATCTTCCCTTTTTCAATAATGTGTGCTCTTCTTTGTTTCCTAGATGGCTTTTTTTACAATAATTTAGATCAAGCTTCAAATGCTAGGTTAGTGAAAGCTTGGAATTCGAATTATTTCATGTGTTCTCCTAAAATCCATATGGAGGTAACTCTTATAAACAGTTCTTCAACCTTTTTTGTGACGTATATTTATGGGTCTAATAATTATAATCATAAGAAAGATCTCTGGTTTACTCTTTCTAATATCAAACACATTATTAGTAATCAACCTTCAATTATAGTGGAGGACTTTAATGCTATACTAAGCCTATAAGTTCCTTGGCTATTAATGGAATGAATGACTTTAGGAATTGTGTTCAGGAATGTGTTTTGTATGATTTAAATTCTAGTGGTCCTCGCATTATGTGGAACAATAAGCAATTACAAGAAAGTTAGATAGAGCCCTTATCAATTTGGCCAGGAGTTCCTAGATATTATGGAGTTATACATGATCCTAACATTTCAGACCACTCTCTAGTAGTGATTGCGTTCTTAGCAAACTTAAATAAAAGACCTTATCCATTTAGGTTTTCCAACTTCCTAGTCTCGCAGCCAAATTTCCTTCAGACAGGAGAAGATGTTTGGACTTCTCAAGTCTAATGAACTTCTATGTTTTGTATGGTGTCCAAGCTTAAAGTGGTTAAAAATGCACTTAAATTACTTAACTCTGGTCAGATAGGTGATGTGAATGTTAGAGTTGAGAATTGCCAAGCAATTCTTAATAGTATCCAATATCAAATGAGATATTTTCCTAATAGGCCTCAACTGGTTGCCAAGGAAACTCAAGGCATTAATAACTTGATTAGAGCTTTAAATGATCAAGAGCCTTTTTATAGATAATCTTCCTGTGTTAAATGGTTTAGAGAGGGGGATAGGAACACTAAATACTTTGACAATTATCTCTTGTCAAATAGGAACAGAAACAACATTCACTCTTTAATAGTGGGGAATGGCAATAGGATTGTTGTTTTTGAAGAGGTTCAGGAACAATTCCTAGGTTTTTTTCAAAGCACTATTGGGAATAAAAAAGACCTTTTCCCCTATAAAGAGTATGTGAAAAATCATTTCCCTTATCTGATTCCTGATAATCTTATAAATAACCTCATTGTTGAAGTCTCAACACAAGATATTAGGGATGTATTCAGCTCTTTCAATCTGAATAAGCCCCCTAGGTCAGATGGGTTTAATGCTTTTTTCTTTAAGCATACTTGGCATATTATTGGGGAGAAAGTTACCTGGGCCATCCAAGATTTTTTTCAATATGGAAGACTACTCAAAGAGTTTAACTCTACTTTTATTTCTCTTGTTCATAAGAAAGATCATCCTTCCACAATGGTTGATTATAGGCTAATCTCTTACTGTAACATGATTTATAAGGTGATTGCAAAAATCATAGAAAATAAGCTTAGAGAGTTACTCCCTCACATTATCAGCCCAAACCAAAGTGCATTCATTAAGAACCGTCGAATAGGGGATAATATCTTATTGGCTTAAGAGATTTTCAAGAATTACCACCTTTCTAATAACTATATGAGATGTGCTTTTAAAAAGGATTTTAAAAAAACTATGACTTGATTTAATGAGATTTCCTCCTGAGTTTGCTAGTAGTGATAAGTTTTCCTATTAAGTTCATTAAGTGGATCAAAGAGTGTATAACCTCACCTTCTTATTCTATCTTAATTAATGGGTCCCCCTCAAAATTGTTTCAAGAAAAGTTAGGCTTAAGACAAGGGAATCCTTTATCTCCATTTCTCCTTATTATTTGTATGGAAGTACTCTCAAGGAGCCTGAATGCTTGTATAGCTAATAGTACATCCTTTAAATACCATTAGAGAAGCATTTAAGCTCACGCATCTCTTGTTTATTGATGATTTTTTATTGTTTTGTCATGCTGATTTGGCTTCGGTTCAGACTTTACTTAATTGCATTTGCACCTTTTCTAATTTGTCTGGTATGGATATGAACCTTTCTAAGAGTCAGTTCTTTTTATCTCCTGATATGGACTATATAGCCTATTAAATGGAAATTATATCATGTTTTAAAAGAGGTCACCTTCCTATTCAATACCTGGGGGTACCTCTCTTAATAAAGTTATCTAGGAGGGATTGTTTATCCTTATTGGATAAAATTTATGTCAGAGTTAACAAATGGACCCACAAAAATCTCTCCTATGCTGGTAGACTTTACTTGGTTATTTCTGTCCTCTCAACTTTTCAGATGTATTGGTCTAGTCATTTTATTCTCCCTTCTTCCATTATTAAGGAAATAGAGACAAAACTTAGGAATTTCTTGTGGTTTGGGAAGGTGGTGACAAAAACTCATGCTAAGGTTACATGGAATAACCTATATAGACCTAAAACAGAGGGTGGATTAGGTATTAAGCAATTTTCTACTAGGAATAATGTGTTGATATGGAAAATAATTTGGATTATGTTTAATAATAGTGAAGCTCTGTGGGTTAAGTGGGTGCACGCTATAATTCTGAGAAGGAAACATTTTTGGATTGCACAACCTACTAACTATAGTTCATGGAGTTAGAGAAATATTTTATATATTAAGGATCAAATTGGGAACCAATTTAGATTTAGGATAGGAAATGGGAATTCTACTTTCTTATGGTAGGATCTTTGGCATCCTAGAGGTAACTTGAAGGATCTCTCAACACCTAGAGCAATCAATGGGTCGGAGTTACCTATGACTACAAGAGTGTCTGATGTAATCAGAAATAATGTGTGGTACTGGCAAGAAGCAATAGTCGAGGCTGTAAGAACTCTAGAGCCTCTACAGTATCAACTAGATTGTTCATGACCTGATAGTTTGGAATGGCTAGTAAGCTCATAAAAAACGTATACATATGCTTCTACCTATAATTCCATGAGAGCCCCTAATCAGTGTGTTCCTTGGCATAAACTAGTATGGCATAAAATAAATAGCCATAGGTATTCCTTTATACTTTGGTTAGCCTTTCGTAATAAGTTGCAAAACAATGGACAAACTCCTTTACCTTCACACCCTAAATCACTGCTCCTTATGTGCCTCAGACAATAAGTCTATTGATCACCTATTCTTTGAATGTTCTTTCTCTAAAATAGTGTGGTTACACTATCTTAACCACTTTCAAATATACCTTCCTAACTTGAGAAACCTTCATTCAATTCTAAAGTGGTTCAACCAGCTACCAAATTTCAAAAACTGTGACATCAATATTTTTATCATCCTCTTTTCTATTATTGTGTACAACCTTTGGACTGAAAGAAACCTTCGAACCTTCAAAGATGAAGTCTTGGAAGTTGGGAGCATCAACACTAGAGTTATCTTTCAAGTTATGGAATAACTCAGCTCAAACACCAAGAGAAGGTAATTGTTGGAGTGTTTTATTCTTCTAATGTAATGTCTGTAAGCTTTGATTTCAGGTTCAAGAAAATGGAGGGAAATCCAGTACCTCTTCGGTATCTGCAAAAAGGGAGACATCAAACTCAAGAAATGCTTTAATCTCCAAATAGCCTTAAAGAAATAATCTTAGAAGTATGGTGTTGCAAACTACAGGGGGAAACTCCTTCGGCAATGGACCCTCCCTCGTAGTAGAAAAGATTATTACAATGAAGGTTAGGCTAACCCCACTTACTAACAGTAGGAGATCCCCTACTTCTATGCTTGATTTCTAAAAATTAGGAAGATCCATTATGGGTTTACCAAGGAAGGTTGGGTGAGAGTTGAGCAAACATTTGACCGAGATCTCAAAGAGAAGAAGGAAGCTAGTAGCAAGGGGTAAGGGCTCTTCCTCATCACCATCAGTATCTTAAACAAAGAAGATAAGATTCTTCTACCTATGATGTGTTGACTCAAAATTATGGCTTTATAGAGGAAGGCATGACTATTTTATATTTCTGCTTTAGAATGTTGTCTGGAAATGGTTGTGTTACTAGTAAGATGAACCTTTTCTATAAGGTCATCTTGGTTAGTAGTTATGTATAGGCTCGCTGTTGTGGTTTTTGTGGTCATAAGGAACAATTTTTGTAGGGTTCCTCATGCCTTCACGTAAGGTTATTCCTTTTGGTTTAGAAAAGAGATTTGCATCATGGGCAATCTCTTGATTTGAACATAACTTTTACTTATTTTATATAAATTACTGATTTACCAAAAAAAAAGAATAAAGTTAATCAAAGTTGGAAACTTAGGAATTATTCTATTCTTGTTTTGTCTTTCCTGTAACTTATTAATTCAGTAATGCTTAATCCTAAATATCCTACGACTTTGATTACCCTCTCTTGAGATGTAATCACGTAATCCTAATTGAAATAGAAAATAAAAGAAATGCAACCTCTTGATTCGTAAGGGTACTTCTAACTAGTTAATTGGATTTGAAGCAATTATAAGGATAATTAATTAACAAGTAAGATCTCTCTTCAATTTTTCATTAATCTAATAATTATGGATTTATTAAGCTACCAAATCTCTTTGTAAAATTTGATTCATTCTCTCAATTTACTACTAATTATAAGCATAATAATTATCACAAAGCATTCATATATGTATAGAATTCAACAAGGACAAAGTTTAACAAAACAGATCAAGAACAATCACTAATATAGATTTAGAAAACCATAATCACGTTTAAATCATATTAATCCAAATAAATATCCAATACAACAAAATAATTGAAGAGAAAAGAAATAAAAACTATTTGAAGTCTTGATATGGAAATTTGTAATTTATGGAGCTTATCTTGATGTCTCATCTTGATCTTCTTTTAATCTAGTGGTTACTGTGTTTTTTGGTGTTTTTATTTTCCTTAAATACCTTTTAAGCCTTTTATGGTTATTTCTAGGTTTTGCTCACTTAATTTGGATCCAAAAATAGCCCGAAAATGTCAAGAATACAAAAAAACTCGTATGTTAGAAAAACTAAAATTTATTAGAACTTACCCTTTGTAACTCATGCCCCATTATCGTGACCTGCTTCCATGCTTTCGGTTCTTCTCTTTTCTTTAATTTCCTATTTCCATTAACTCACAAACACATCAAACACCCATTTAAACATAAAATTAAGTTCTTTCTCTAAACTACTCAAACAATTAAAACATATAAAAAACACTAACGATAACACAATTATAAGTCTTAAAAACATGATTATAATCTAAAAAAGCACTTAAAAACACACTCAAACACCTAAAAAAACTTACTATAATCTAAACCTATCAACATCCACACACTTAAACCATTTATTTTCCTAAAGTAAAATTAAATCCACAAACACAAACAAAAACATACAAACACATAAACACACAATCATGCAACATGAAATAATGGTAGCATGACATCAAATCCAAGGAGTTAAGTTAACCCTAAATGTCAATCGCTTAAAAATTGTCAATATAATATCTTATTCCTTTTATGCTTAAATGCTTTGATTTGAATATAAATATCAATCAAAATATTGACACCCTATTCATACACCCATGGCACTTGTAAGCATGCACTTATTATTATTATCAATTAGAAAGGCAAACTATCATTAAGTAACCCTTCATGAAAATTATTGCTAGTTTTAAAAGATCAGTAGGTTTAATTTTGTTTTAAGCAATTTTAATATATTTTCTTTAATGATCACCAGGTCTTTTAACGTGATGACAAACTATAAGACCCCAAATTGTCCCCTAGTTGGAATGTTACATGTTCATGGATTTGAGGTATAATGAAGGTGAATTTATGTTAAAGAAAGGTGTTAATATAGTGATCTTGAAATGGCACCTGAACTAGGATATATGATTGATAGTGAATGATAGTTTTTATTTTAATTTTGATGTGTGAAAGAAAATGTTTTGTGAGTTGTCTAATGAATGATTTTTGAATTGTCATAAATTTGATACGGGATTGAAGCATGGATAAGGTAGAATTGAAGTGAAATTGATGGAATTTGTTGAAGATGTGTTGGATAGAGTATGAAGGAGTAAAAAATTATAATCAAAATGAAGGTTATGGGTGAGTGAATCTTTGGTTCACTCATCCCACGATAGTGGGATTTGTAAGGCTCCTTCCTATAGTCGTGGGAAGTATTTTGGAAGGATAAAAGGTTAGTATTGGGCAAATGTTGGGCTATATAAGGTTAAAAATCTTTATAATGGTGTAATTAGACTTGAATGGGGCTTGAAATGAAACTAAAAAGTTGCTTGATTAAGTGATTAAGTATTTGATAAGTTTAAGTTGTCAATTGAGGTTATAAATTAAAGAATGGAATGATTGATATCAATGTATATGAATTTGAGAAGTGTGAGTTGTTAATGGTATAAAGGTGTTCATGTGAATGCAAATGTGATTCAAAGGATATAAAAAATGAATTAGGTATGATTGAATGAGAATTGGGAAATTATGTGAATATTTAATGCTTGGAAAGAGTTAATGAATGTATGATTGATGAATTTAATGTAATCAAACTTACCTAAAGCAAAACCTAATTACCAACAAGTTATATACAGCTATGATGAATGAATTAGCAAGATTTGGGAATAAGGTTACATATTTGGGATAGTCAATTAAGCATGCATTAAACAAAACACATATACATGTGTATGATTGAGTACTTATTTGATTAAATAAGTTAGTAATGTGTACATATGTGTGTATTGCATGATTTGGAAGCACAAATTTACAAACAACATCCAGACATTACCGTTTTATCAAAGTAATAGCTATCTGGAGCATACTGTGAGTTTACCTAGATGTTTATTCATTATATTTGAATTGTTTTTAATTAACTATTAGATATTGAATTGTTACTGATATGATTGTGATAATTTCAACCCATCAGTCATCCAAGGAGTTTAATATTCGAAACTATATTAGAAGTGTTTGTAAACTGAATGTGAATATGGAAATCGTGTTCTCAATTCTATGTTGAATGTCAGACTTATGTTTGGTGAATGTGCTATATGACAGTGCACACTGAATGAGAATTATTGATATTATAATATATGATTTCATGCATTTCATTACATTAGTATGCATGATCATATCGAGTTATAACCGGAGTGACCAACGTTAAAAAGTGCTTAAAGCTCGTAAATGTGCACACAGAGCCATAGGCTTAACAATTAATGAGCCCGATATCCACAATAGGTATAGGATAGTATTTGAAATGAGCCCAGTAGATACAGGACAGTTAAATAGGTTCTCAGGCACATTAGAATAAAAATAAAAGTGGAGACTTATGTGCATTGCAAGTATATCTTTACAATGGACATGTATCATGTGAACCATTGTAAAGAATGATTAAATTGAGTTGATATAATGCTATGCTATATTTGTGTACATGTGAACGATTGTGAAAAAAAAATACTAAATTGTGCTGATATAGTGATATGAAATAATTGTATACATGTTGAGGATATGAATGATAGAGGTGAAGGATTGGATTTTTTTGAAATGATTATATGACATGTTTGTATTATAATGTGCTCATTGAGATACAATATATAGTGTGATTTGGTATACAAAATTGTATGAGAAGATATTCAAGCTAGTGTGATATAATTGTGAATTTGGTTGTATACTTATGATGTTGTATTTCGATTCAAGTGAGCACATCAATAATGGTTCAATTACTAAGTTCACAAAACTCATCAAAATTGCAAATGTTGATTTTCAGGTATTAAGAAGACCTAGCTTTTAAGCCAATCTAGTAGCAGTCTAGTATTGTCAATTTTGGAAACAAGAAATGGCTCAAAAGTCTAGTCAGCTGATGTTTGAAGAGTTTAGTTAGAATGTTTTATTAGCATCTCATTTCTTGTTAGACCTTATATATAGAACAGTAAACTCTCGATTGTTTTTGTAATGTAAATACATGGATTACGAAATGTAATGACAACGTAAGCTTATTTTTTAGAATGAAATGAGGAAAAGTTGATCTTGTGATAACTTATGTTATATGTCATGCCATAATAAGTGATTGAGATTGCTCTAACATTCCATTCTTCTAGGGTATGTTCTTGAATTTCCTCTAGATTTTTGGATTTGCTCTATGATAGTGGGTTGTTACAACACACAATTAAATATACTTCATTGAATTGTTGTTCTCTTACCTCTCCTAACAACTATTAATCATAGGTTAACAATCAGTTCTATTAACCCAAATTTTCCTTTAGGTTGTGTTTAATTAAGAGACAGTCTTCAATTAAATCTAATTATCATAACAACCCAAAAACTAGAGTCATTTAACCTAGGTTATATTATCCCTATTGATTTGACACCGATTGAAAACACAAAAATTATAGATTGTATACCTAATGATCTGAAACCATTAGTTGCTACAAATGAATCTCAATATAACAATTGCGAGTTATATTAAAGATCTTAGTACCATTTAAACACAATAATTATGGATTGTGTTCAAGATTCTAACATTGGTTCATACATAAGCAATCTAATGATAACTAAAATAAAGATCATTTATATATAAAAACCTAAATCCATAAGCATAGGATAACATAATCAATCTGTTGGCGCTCAGGTCTTGTTCTTAGTCCCGAGGCACCAATTTGGGGAAATCGGAAGAGATCGTGCGAGAGACACATTGAAACCACTCAAATGTTAAGAAATTTCAGCGTCAGTGTTGGTAGGTGCACCATGCGAAAGTTTGGCTTCGCTGCAGCAAAGTCTCCTCTCGTGTAGTTCGCTGCAACGAAAGTCTTTGCTTTGTCACAGTGATGTTCCACAGTCTAGCGTATGCACCCTTTGGGACAAATACATCACGGAGAAAGTCTTGCTTTGTCGTAACAGTGAAGTCTCCTCTCGTGTAGTTCGCCGCAGCAAAAGTCTTTGTTTTGTCGCGACGATGTTCCGCAGCGTAGTGCATGCACCCTTTGGGAAAAATACGTCGCGGTGACAGTCTTGCTTTGCATTATGAAGTCACCAAATTTAATGCAGAAATCCTTCGAGAAAAGTTCGTCGCGGCATACTCTGGGTCTCACTGTGATGAAATCTTCGGACAAAACCCAGAACACCAACATTAAGCAATACAATGATACATACATTTCTTTTAACACCATACAATATCCTATTCCATTACCAATAACAATTCCTAATCTCAACTAAGAAGATAAACATGAACATACACGAAAGAAACTTCTTCAATTCTTCATTTCATTCCTAAAGCAAAAGAGTTTTAAAAAACTATATTTACATATCAAAAGCCACACCATTGGCTTATTACAAAATTCAAACTCTATCATACACTTCTATTTCCAACCATATAATCAAGAACTCAACCCAATGAGCATCATCATATATAAAGGAAACTTCTTCCATTTATAATCGCATTACTAAAACAAAATGGAGCTCATATAAAGCTTTAATTACATATCAACATTACATCATTAGCTAAATACAAAATACATATGGATGCTCCTGTTTGATATGCCACTAAAGTTACCCAAAAGAAATGGAACTAACTTAATTGCTAAATGTAGCTATCTCGGAGTTTGTCTAATTGCCTTGCAAGGATCACTAACCTTCTCGTTCTATACCTGAGGAGTGAAAACGATGGGGTGAGCTGTGAAGCTTAGTGGCTGATACATTTATAGTCATTGGCTATAAGCCATACCATTCAAGCACACACACACACATATATATATATATATAGATATATATCAAAGCATATATATATCTTATTTAATCTAGCAATTCTACCATCCATATTTCTAGCCCAAAATTTGTAGTTCAAACTATCATCAAATAGAACATATCATGAAGATTCTTCCATCAAAATAAAACACTCAATTATGCATTAGACTTGACAATTCAAAGATGCAATGCACAACAAATGGCTCGAGAGTTCTGTGGAACGAAATGGTGAAACTGAAGTTCACACTATGAACAAAATGAGTCCACTTTTCGGAGATCATATGCCATACATAGGCAGTTGAGAGAAGACTCTTGTCAATGTCCATATGACAGATGAAACGATTCCTTTCTTGCCCAAACACAATCAAATTTAAATGCTTAACTCATTTCATACACATTAATACTTTCATGCTCATCATGCTTTTTCCTCTTTTCATTTATACAAAATGCCATGACATTTTCCAAGGAATATCATGATCAAAATCACAATGCATTTTCCAACAATTACTATAATTCAAAACAAGCAATGTAACACACAATATACAAATAAGACAATTTGCCTATATTATACAAGAACTATAAATATATTACCCACCTATATCGTTTGCAAAATCCAACTTAACGTTGCTTTTCCTCTTGCTCCTGTTGCCTTCCTTGATTACCTTTATCTATGACAAAAATTCACATTCAATAGGAATACAATTTGAGGACCCATAAATAACATATTCATGAAGATAAATTCTAAATACTCAAACTGTTCCAAAGGTCCAAACCTTTGGGTCAATTTTCCATTATCATTCTGATTAGGTAAATGAATATATTTGCTAACAATTCCTTCCAAACAAATTTCCTCATTGTCTTAAGTTTCTAATGACACCAAAATAATTCAACTTGGTTTAGAAATTTGAAAGTTATAGCCCAAAACTTTTTCAACTGTTCTTATGATGAAACAATATTTTGTACTCAAATTCCATCCAAAACTTAAAATTCTTAGATACTGAATAAAAACTCCATCTCATTATTTGTATCTATATGTTTCTAGTTTAATCCAAATCAAAAATCATTCCATTTGGATAACTACAGAACAAGTTATGCCTAAAATACTGAACCATGTTCAAGCTGTACAGGAGACTTCAACGTGACGAACTTTCACAAAATTATACACAGTGAACATGTTTCGTTACATTTTCTAGTTTTTAACTTCCAATATTTCACATATAACCCATCTTGTACCTAAACCATCTTTTCTACTTCATTTCAACTCAATGTCATTCACAAATAAATCATGATCTATCTTTGATCATTAACCCAAAAAGAGAACATTTGCATATACCATTCATCAACAACTTCTTACACATATTCAACTTCATTTTCACTTTCATTTCACTTCTAAATATCACCAAATATGCTTCATTCAAAAAATCAAGAAGGGTTAATGCTTATATGTTCTTGTTTAGATTCAATATCTTCAAAATCTTCAAGATCTCCCTTGAAAGCTAAGAAAATTGAAACCCTAGCTTAAGTTTCTCTTCTTCCCCTCACTCACGTTTTCTTCTTCTTCCAAATGCAAGACAACATTTTTCGTTCCAATTACGCCCTTAATGAGTGTAAAATATCAATTTTACCCCTTCCTTTAATGATTAAGTGATATTCCAAAATTTCCCTTCATCAATACACTCTAACTAATTTAATTTAACTAAACCATATAATAAAATCCTACTAACATTTACATAATAATTAACTCCAAATAAAATGATT
>JANSVA010032550.1:0-14170 GCA_025504915.1 Erythroxylum reticulatum | reverse complement strand
AAGCTTTGTAAGACTCTTATCTTTTGATGCAAATGAAATATAATTGCATTTTTTATCATGACTCTCTTTTAAGTTTGTATATTGCATTTTCAAGTTTCCATAAGGGAAATGTTCATGTTTGGACTTCAAGTGAAGATCTAAATTAATTTAAGATGATATAGGCAAATGTCCCTTCTTGAAAGTTGTAGGTCTCTCTTTTATCTTTTTAATAGTATATAGTATAGAATTTTCAGACTTTTGGATCATAAGTTATGGTCGTTAAAAGGGGAGATGCTTATGCTTAGGAGTATATTTTGTTATCATCTGTAAAGACGTATTGTCTGTAATGACATCATATCATCTATGATGATATCATTCGTCTTAAGAGATGTATCGTTTGTAATGATGTCATATTATCTATGATGACGTCATTTAACTTAAAAGATGTATCGTCTATGATGACGTCATTCGTCTTAAGAGTTCTACCGTTTGTAAAGACGCTTCGTCTTAAGGGATGTATCGTTTGTAAAGAAGGTTCGTCTATGATGGCATCATATCATCGTCTTTAAAGACGCTTTGTCTTAAGGAATGTATCGTTTGTAAAGATGTATTGTCTGTGACGACGTCATTCATCTTAAGTTGACCATCTGTATCGTCTTAGGTTGACCTTTGCTTCGTCTTAAGTTAACCATCTGTATCGTCTTACATTGACTTTTGCTTTGTCTTAAGTTGACCATCTATATCATCTTACATTGACTTTTACTTCGTCTTATGTTGACCATCTATATCGTCCTAGGTTGACTTTTGCTTCATATTAAGTTAACCATCAGTATCATCTGAGGTTGACTTTTGCTTCGTCTAAAGTTGACCATCTGTCTTTGTCATTCGTCTGTCTTTCTGCTTCGTCAGCCTTTGCCATTTTTCTTTCTTTCTGCTTTGTTTGCCTTTACCATTTGTCTTTTTTTCTACTTTGTCTTCCTTTTCCATTCGTCTGTAGCGAAGGAGTCAATAACATAATCTCAATGTTGTTTATGATTTTTTTGTTATCCTTATACCGTATCATATATAGGTTGGCATGATGATTTAAATAAATTGCTTCCATTGCAATTTATATTTCTAAAATGTTTTGAAATCTACCGTTTCTCCAAATATGGCATGCTTTCTTTTTTTGATCCAACATACTTGGCTTTAAATTCTTGGGAAAAGAAATCCCAAGTCAACAAAGTGCGCCATTTGATCTGGTAGACAACTAATTTCATCTAATACCCTCTTCACCTTTTCCAACCAAAATTTCACCCTTTCAGACTCCTTTAGAGATGTTCCAATAAATTCCTCAATTCCATAGTTCCACAACTGATTAATCAGATCTTTGGGTGCCACTACAATGTACCAAAGTAATCAAGTCTTGTGATAGCTTAACCAAAGCCTCCCCCTAAGCTGGAGGTGGTGGTGGTGGTATGTCATATCGATTCAACCCAAAGTGTCCAAATATCGATGATCAAGATCGCGCAGGATTATTACTCTCCACAAACTCATCAACAACCTCATGAGATCTTTCCATATTTAATTCTATAACCAAAATATGGGAAAAGCCACATTAGGCCAAACACAACTCTTATATCTGCATATAAACAATAATTGAGTGTTGGTTAAACCAAAATCGCCTAAACTATGCTCTGATACTAAAGAATGTAACACCCTTATGCCCTAGGGAGTATATGCAGATGCCACACAAAACAAAACTAGAATAATCTAAATCATACTAAACATTCCTTACATGCATTCCAACAACTCAAGCAAGCATATATTACATATCGTTAAATGTTGTTGTAAACAAAACATAATGTACATCATATATAATGAACTTATCAAAATAAATGCCTTAAACATAATCCATTCTATATTAAGGTTGTTACAAACCCTTACCCAAAATACAAACTGTCTTATATTGTTAAAGACAACTCAAATACTCAAATATACATCTTTCAAAACAAAAGACATTCTTCATGGCCACTGCAGTTGTCTTTGACCTAGTTTTTAAACATTCTTATCAGAACTTATAGGGAGGCAAAACCATCGTGCTAAGCATATAACTTAGTGGGGAATAACTAAACATAATGCACAATGGTGACTATTTCTAATAATCATCTAAAATTCATATATATAGATTCAAATCATATTAAAACAATCTTTAATTGTTCATAATATAGACTAATCCAAACATTATGTTGTAGAACATAATATGATTCATCAATCAATACAGAACATTCTTGCATTAGAACAAAACATATAAATATCAGAAGAAAATATAAAAATATCATAATTAAATATCATAATAGAAAATAATCCTTTCTGATGAAAGTATGACTTAAGTGAGAACATAATTTATTTTATATCAAATCAGAGCTTATCTTTTATTGAAACACAATTTGCTTATATGAAAACTGAACATGTATCAAAATTCAAAACAAGTTAGACTGCTAATCCTTTTTACAAAAGAGGGTAACGGGATCATAACAGAAGATACCACGATTGGTATTTAAAATAAAAGAGATTTAAGCCTCTGAAATAGAAGACACATAAGTGTCTAAAATTAAAAGACACCAGAATGTCTAACACAGAAGACACCTTAGTGTCTGGTTGTAGAAGACACCTTAGTTTTTGGTTAAAAGAGTAGTTGTAAACCCTTCTAGGCAAGCCTATTTACCTACGACTAAGACTTGGCATTTTTAAAGCAAACCTTTTCAAATTTCAGAATTTCATGTAAATGATGTAGTGCATAAAATATGACCTTATTCATTTGATCAAACTTAGCATGCCTGATAAATACAATCATATGCATTAAAGAATCAATAAATGTATTGAGTCATCATATATTATGTATATTCACACAATTAGATAGCATTTACAATACAATCCCAATTATCAAACTCCTCAAACAGTTGATGGTTTAGAATTATCACAATATCAAAATCGTATAACAGTGAAATAATGCATAAGTATGAATTCATCTTCTCTTGCTCAAATTGAACGCATTCATTCTCACTCAAACTTATCATGCATTATAAACATAAGCATAAAAGCACCAATGAATACATTAAGTAATTACACTTTACATTTGCTTACCTAAGTTCCCAATTCTCAAACATTCATAACTAACACATCACTTTTATCATTTAAAAGCACATTTGTGTTCATAAGTATATTTCATTCCTTTAACAGCTTAAAAGTTCAAAAATTAGATACTTTGTAATCTAATAACCTCTTTAAGTTATTACTTCAATTAAAAATCCAAATCTCATACAACCTTTAGTGATCTTATTCCACATCAAACTAGGTCCATTTTGAAGCCCAATTAAGTCCATTTAAACCATTGTTAAGTACCTTAACCTTATATAGTCCAACAATCGTCCGAAACAAACATTTTCTACTTCCTAACCCACAGCCTCCAATTTCTTTCCAAAACTTGACTTCTTTACCCTCATTCGACACATCTTCACCAAAAACCATCAATTTCACTTAATTCTACCTTATTTATTCTTCAATATCTCATCAAATTCATGTACAAACCAATTAAAAACTCATTCAATAAGTAACTTACAAATCAATATCTTCCACACATCAAGACCAAACTATAAGTTGTCATATAAGGATCATTTTTTTAGCATTCAATTATCATCACCTTATCACATATTTCAAGCTAATTTAATTATCATAAAAATTTTATTAATACATGCTATCAAGTTTAGAATTCCCTTACCTAATTACCTTCAAGTTCCTTTTTCAAATAACTAACCAAACTAGCCCTTAATAAAAACAAAACACCTCTAAAATCTAGGTAGATGTAAGATGATCTTAACAATAAGATGATAACAACATAAAGGGTATAGCATTCTTAATGTAATAATTTACATGGATTCAAAGAGAAAATGATCCCAAAAACTGAAAAAGTTGAGAGGAAATGAGAGAGTTTCGGTGGTGAGAGAGTGCAAAATAATGAAGAATGAACAAAACAGTTACTCCAGCATAAACTTGCGTCATCCATTGCTACATGTTATCAAGTTATAACAACATGTGTCACTATGCATGTTATTCATTTGTCTCACATTAGAGCTTCCAAATGTCACCAATATATTAAGCCCCTTGTCACTCATCTAATGTTGCCAAATGTCACTAACTCAGATTTAGTCATTCCAAATTTCATATACCAACTTATTTTGCCACTTGACAATTTTTCCTAGTCCAAATGTTCATTTTGGTACCTCAATTCCCTAATAATATCAATTAATTACAGTTTAGTAAGTAGGATCCATTAAACTGAAATTTAAGTCATATGCAATTCTGAATCATATCATAATTTTTAACACCTATCAAACATGTACATTCATAAACATGTAACATTACAACTAAGGTACAATTTGGGGCATTACACACATTGATGAGAAGTAAAAAATTTCTAAGATCAATTCTTCGTAAACTGGGAATAGAATTTGAATGAACTGACCCCATTAAATTTTCTCAACTAAGCTCTCGACCTTGTCTCACAGTTCTAATCTATCTAAAGTTTGAAAGTGAAAATATTTTAGAACCATAATTTGTTTAATACGAAGGGAATGGAAACAAGTACCTTCCACATCCGAGAAGATGAGGAAAGGTGCTTCGTAATCAACTACTCTGTTCCTCTTCCCTCGTCCTAAGATTTATGTTCACCCCATTGATTAATCACACTTTACTATTTGCTTCATGTTTAGAATATTGGCTTGTAGGTTAGTGGAAGTCGAAAGAAATTTGGAGGTTTGAAATTTTTTAGAGAGAAGTGAGAGTGACTGGATAGATAAAGTTTAAAGAGATAAAGTGAAAATAAAAGTGAGTGAAAAAAATTAAGTTAGAAATGTATTTATAAGTGATTGGATGGTAAAATGGTAAAAATTTTAAGTTAAGTATGCATGTCTGTCATTTTTACCTTACAACAGTGGCCTATAATTTTCTTCACCAATTTTAATTTTTCTTCTTCTTCTATCCTTCTCCATTTTTCAAAATCCCTTCTTAACTCGTTGTGTCTCTTTTACCTTTCTTTGCTTACTTCATTGATCATAGAATTCATGTCGACGTCTTATGCCTTCTGATTTTATTTGCAAACAAAATAACCTAACTACAGAATTCAAACTTTTTAAAGACAATTTAAAGAAATTAAAATTCCATGGATTGCCTCCCATGCAACACTTCTTTTAACATCGGTTGCTTGACGCTTTTCTTTTGCTCATGGTGGTTGGATCGAAAACATAAGTATGTTATATTTGGATAAAACAGTAGATTTCAAAACTTTTTAAAATCAAAATTGTAGCAGAAGCAATATATCCAAATCAATATGCCAAGTCTTACATGATACGGTATAAGGAAAATAATTTACATAAAAACAAGATGGAAATTATACCAATTCCTTTGCTATAGCTTTAACTCCTTACTATGTTATCCTATCCTCGGCAATGTATCTACTCCAAGGTAATGTATCCTCTTCTCATTATTGTATCCTCAACCAATCCATTCTAGCACTTGTTCTCCTTGGATAACTTGGTTAACAAGATCCTTTAGTGGGAAAGGAGAAGAAAACTTGAAGAGATTTTGTCTTAGAAGAAAGGAGCCAAAGATGAGACACCTCTCATGCAATTTTTGGCTAACACATGCAAGATAGGAGAGAGAGAGATAAAAATTCAACAATATGATCAGTAAAAGTCAACAATATGTATTAGAAGTTTCAGATTCACTTGTTGTTTGAATAATTTTATTGGTCAAACAATATGATCAGTAAAAGTGTTCCAACAATAAGTGAATCTAGTGCTGCTAATGCATATTAGTCAATTAGTGCTTTGCATATAGCCAATTTAATAACTAGTTTTTAGCTTTAAGGACTATTTGGGATCTCAAAACCCTATAAACAATATTTTCTTATTACTTTTAGCATCAAACATTATTTGAGTGTCCAGTATATATAGTTTTAGGTTCTTATTGGTTTTAACATCAAAAAGTTTCAAATTTTCATTTGCATATAATATTAAGTATTTTTCATTCATTATCTCATTTTAGTTATGTGAGCCTTTTCTGATCATCAAAGTATCCAAGTGAGCAAGTTTGAGTTATAAGCTATTTTTGGTGTTTGTAATCATTATCTTAGGTTTATCTAAAAGTGATTTGAGGTTACTCTATACCTTAAACAAAGATTGAAATAGGGGTTCTTCTTTGCCAAATAAAAGATTATACAAAGCTTATTCTTGGCCTTAAAAAAAGAATTATGGTGTAAATCGAAGATAAGTCTTAAGAGTAAACATAAACAAGGACCATTTATCGAACCACTACAAATTGGTTTGTGTTTCTCTTCCCTTTATTGTTTACAAGCATAATTAAATCCATTTACTTTTATTTCATTCTTTCATTTTTAATAATTTATAGACATTGCTTTTTATAAATTAGTATAACTAAAATCTTCATTAGGGAATAACATGTGTTTTTGAATTTTTAGTTCGTTAATGGAGAGCTTTATTTCCATTTATACAATAATCAAAAAGGCATTAAAAAAGGTTCTAACAAGCCAAGACTCTTTTTCTTTACTTTTATTCATATTGCTCTCTCTCTCTCTCTCTCTCTTCCTTTTGCTCTTAATGATTATCTTCATCTTTATACTTCTAAAACTGACTTAGGACTTAGTAAATCATTTTTATTGCTTAAAGTTGTGCAAAATTCTATTTTAACTGTGTTCTAGTCCTATAGCTGATATTAAAGTGACCCCAAGAGAGAAATTTATTATAGAGGGAAGAAATAAGTTTTAAAGTCTCTGTCTTGGATTTCATTATTGCTCTATGAGTATACTAGAGCTTCTGAGCTAGGGGTCCTTAATTTTGGTGAATTGATCGTGCTGAGCCACTTAGGCTATTCCTTGTTAATGCCTCCACATGGGTTACTAGTTCATTAACCAAAATCACATTATGTATACTTGTTGTTTTGTTTCCCTTTTCTAGCCTGATTTTCATTAAAAATTGATTATCATCTCCTTAATGAACTATAAGGATCCTTATAGATTTTTATTATTCAAAGTTCTCCTAGTTGTTGTATCTATCATCTTTTTCTTGCATAGTCTAAATCATTATGGAAAATATGGAGCTAGAAATATATAGGCAAACCATGGTGAGGGAACCACCTTAGTAAGTTCATATCTCTGCATGACTCTTATAGTGTCTTATTGTCATATTGTGAGTAGGCACATATATGATTCTAAAGTTTCATAATCTCACTAGTAGGAAGTAATTTTCCAGTAACTTCTTTGCTAAATTATCTTATATAATAACTACAGCCATGAGTAAAGACTTCAACCACTACTTTATTGGGTCCCTTAATGAGAATCAGACTATTCATAACATTATACTATTATTTGTTGCTCCATTAACCTTGAAAGTATTAAATATTTCTAAAAATTGGCTATATGTGTGTTAGGATCTTAATTTGGAAAAAATACAATTGTACCAATTGTTGCAACATTTGCATAATGCTTGAATTAAACTCAAAGTTGGTTATAACAATTATTATTCTAGTTATATTAAACTATGTTCCCATAAGCAATGACTTCACAAAGTCTAGCATCGTATGTGCTCTCCCTCTATATTAGTAGCTAAACTTTAAAACAAAATAACATCAGACATAAAATAAAATAGTTAGAATTGAACATAAGAATATACAAAAATAAATAAAAGAATATATAGAAAGAAATTAAAGCAAATAACTAGATTAAAATTGCTTGAGTTTCTTTCATATTATTTATACCCTTGACAATAATGTAAAAACTTTATTTTTGTTTTCTCTACTAGCCTAGTAAAAGATTATGAGTAAGTGGACATAAAATTTTTCAATAGTATAATGATTAATAAATTGTAAAACACACAGAGATAAAGTACTAAGCCTAACCTTCCTACTATTATTTAGTAAACATTTTAAAGAGTGATTGAATATCATAATTTTGAATTAAACAAAATAAAAGAAAATGCCACTAAAAATTGATAGGCAAGTGAAAAACTAGCAGAAATCAAATATGATATAACATTTTGATATAATTTCCTTTAATTACATCTTATACCAATGATTTTGTTACTTAGAGAATTTATTATTTGAAGTCTTCTAATGTAACAAATTATCACCTCTTAATGCACAACAACCTGTTCTTCGATTCATTAATCAATATGACTAATTTATTAATACTTTTAGGAATGTACCAAGTTATATGAAACTTCCTAAAAGGTCAATCTAATATTAGAAGCATCATGTAGGTCTATTTACAATACCTCATTCAATCCTTAATATGAGTGCCTAAGCCATATTAAAATCGAGTTATTTTCATAATGTGTTTATGTAGATTTGGATAAAGTTTAAACTTTTGTTTTTATCTAACCAATATAAGAGTAACAAAGATATTTTATAAATATAAAACTCTTTTATATAAAAATAAAATCAATCAATACAAGAATAAACTAGTGCTCGTCCAAATATTGATTTAACAAAAAGTTAGACATAAATGATTCTTTAAACAATAGTAAAAAAATTAAAAAATCTATAGAAAAGGTTTATTGAAAAAGATCTCAATCTCTTGATACAATTCACTTATTTGGAATGATTCCCAATCTCTTTCTTTGTCAGTTATGACTACAAGTTATGTCCTAGGCCTTCATGTTTTTTTTTTGAGAAGGTAAATGAATATTTATTCCAAAAATGTATATTGGTTTAGAAAGCCTTAAATGTTCTAATAGAATAGAGACTAATAAGCAATAACTTTAAAACCAATGATTCATATAATGGCATTTGTAACAGTTCAAGTAACTACTACTAAACCTAATTCTAACTTTAAAAGAATTGAACTTCTTTCAATTAGAGTTTTTAGATATCTTTAAATGGAGTTTCCATATCAAATACGATTTGAGATATGCTTGTGTTTCAAGTCATGTTCGATTATGGAGTTTAAACTCTTTGTTGAAACAACAACATGAGTTTAAACATGTCTTTATGTTTGATCGTATTTTACAATATATATCTAAAATGTTAAAAGATAAATATTTATAGCTCTTTGTGAGCTTTTCATAACATTTTGAATTATCTTAAATAGAATTAGGATGGGAAAACTATTCCTAATTTAGGAAGCATTATAGAAATTGTCCAAAATTACCCAATTTCCTTTATTTTACTTCTAACACCTTATTTACATCATTTTGACATTTCTAGCTCAACACTTAAGCTTTTCTTTCAAGAGATCAATATGAGTACTAATATTCTTGTATTTTAAACTATGCACTCCTCTATATTTGTTCCAACATATGACATAACATTGCATCTGGCCATCTAAGAGCCCTTGTCTTTATACTTAAGTTCTAATAAGGAACTTGACCTGTCATATAATTGTTTACTAGAGGTCATGTTGAGCCAAAGTTCAATTTTCTTCTTATTTTTTCTACAAAACTCATCAATCCTTTGCCAACATTATTTTCATTATGATTTGTTGTTTAATCCAACTAATAAGCTCATTTTTAACCATTAATATATGTTTTCTGTCACCCCTAAAGTTTTTGTTGCTTTCTCCCACTATAAGAAAAATAGGTTTTAGCGAAAGAAATTTTTGATGTAGGGAAACAAATTTGTTACCAAAAATTAACGATGGAAAAAGTCATTGGAGAAATGATAGTAGGTAAATTTTAGAGATAGATAAGGAATCTGTCGTAAATTTAGCGACGGAATTTTGTATATCTGTTGGTAACTTTAACGATGGAATTTTGTATTTTTTGGTAAATTTGGGTTAATTTATTGATGGATTATAATATTCTATCACTAATTTGTTGATAGAATATTATGATGTCGCCAATCAATTTACCAACAATTAATTGTAGGTCTGTTGCTACATTTATCGACAAATATAAAACACTTAGTTGCTAAATTTATCGATGGAAAATATTATCCATCGTTAAATTTTTATCGACAAAATATATCATTATTATTCTGTTGGTAATTTACCAATAGAATATATCACTCTGTCGCTAATTAGCGACAAAATATTATAGTTCCATTAGGAAATTTAACTATGATAAATTTTAACCGCCATTTCTCACTTCCTACTTCAATTTTTTGTTGATAATCTTATGATTTTTTTGTACACTTAATTTATGAAAATAATATAACGTTGATTGATAAATATAAACATTGTTTTTATTTGTAATATAATAAAAATATTATAATGTACATGAGTATGTATCTTGAAAATAACTATAAATTAGGAATTCATTTAAAAATTGAAGAGTAGGAGACTATCAAATACATTTACTTATCTAGAAGCTATGTAGGTGGTGAAGGAAGAAGCTCTGACTGCTACGATGAGGTCTTGTCCCTCCCCTTTAAATTAACCACCTCATTACAGAACTGGGTTATGCACTTCATCAGCCTATCTACTCTGTTCTCAAGCTGAGCAACTCTCTCATTTGATGCAGACTGCCTACTAGATCCAATTGTAGGGGATATAGAGGATTGAAAATAGCATGTGTTTGTAAATGAACCTAAGCTAAATATCCTTCCATGACGGTCCCTATTACCCACTGCATCAAGATATGCCTGACTCTCAACAACAGTTTCAAAGTTCTAAGACTGTCGTTCAATGCGTTCTTATATTTGGTCCTACCTTATAATTGTTTGTGTTAATAAATAAAAAATTTTAAGAATTAATATTAAAATATAGGTTTAACATACATGAACTTGTTTGCATCGAGTTTTGATGAAGGTCAGATCATCATGTTTCTTGGTGTAGTGTGCAAAAAACGTTGGTGTGGTGTAGGCTTCCTACCTAGAGACTTTTCCTGCATCATAATAAATTCTTATAAGTGCACTATAATTTAAAAAAATTTCAAAAAAATTTCCTCTATTTTAATGATACTTACCCCCTATTAGACAAAAGAATTAAATCAACAACACAGTTAGTAATGGCACCAAACATTGATAACATTATTATTCTCTATAATTTACATATATTTTCATTATAAATTTCATAAATAAAATTACAATGAAACGAAATTTTAAACATCAAACTACAAAATTCAAAATATAAGTGTAAAGCTTTGATACTTACAAGTTGAAGTTTATGATACTGGCAGGTAAAGGATCCTCTAATGTGTACAAATAAACTCTCTTTGTATAGTCCTCTGTGTCTGTTGGCAGATTGCACTTTGAAATGGACATTGCACCTGGTGATTCCGAATACCGCTGCAAAAAACATCAAATTTTTTCAAATATATATGGTGTTCATACACCATTCTTTTGTATCAAACCAAAAAAGTCTCTATAACATGTACGAGCTCACATCTCCCATACATTATGAATTACATCATTAAATTAAGAATCTTAAAAAAATTATTTATGAAAAATGAAAAACATACTATAAATACTTTTAATATCCTAAATTTGAATTAAACAAAATAAAATGCCACTAAAAACTAATAAGCAAGTGAAAAACTAGTAGAAATCAAATCCAATGTAAAATCTTGATAGAATTTCCCTTAATTACATCTTATAGCATTAATCTAGTTATTTAGAGAATTTATGATTTAGACCAACGAAGTCTTCTAATGTAACAAATTATCACCTCTTAATGTACAATAACCTATTCTTCGATTCATTAACCAATATGACTATTTTATTAACACTTATAGGAATGTGCCAAGTTATATGAAACTTCCTAAAAGGTCAATCTAATATTGGAAACATCATGAAGGTTTATTTACAATACTTCATTCAATCCTTAATATAAGTTCTTAGGTCACATTAAAATCAAGTTCCTTTGATAATGTGTTTATGTAGATTTCGATAAAGTTTAAACTTTTATTTTCATCTAACCAATATAAGAGTAAGAAAGATATTTAATAAATATAAAAATATTTTATATAAAAATAAAATCAATCAATACAAGAATAAAGTAGAGTTGGTCCAAATATTGATTTAACAAAAAGTTAAAGATAAATGATTCTTTAAACAATAATAAAAAATTAAAAATTTCATAAAAAAGGTTTCTTGAAAAAGATCTCAATCTCTTGATACAATTCACTGATTTGGAATGATTCCCAGTCTCTTTCTTTATTGATTATGATTAGAAGATATGTCCTAGGCCTTCCTTTTTTTTTTGAGAAGGTAAATAAAAATATATTCCAAAAATGTATATTGGTTTAGAAAGCCTTAAAGATGTTAATAGAATAGAGACGAATAAGCAATAGCTTTAAAACCGGTGGTTCATATAATGCCACTTGTACTAGTTTAAGTAGCTACTACTAAACCTAATTCTAACTTTAAAAGAATTGAAACTTCTTCCTATTAGAGTTTTTAGATATCTTTAAATGGAGTTTCCATAACAAGTACAATTTGAGAGATGCTTGTGTTTTAAGTCATGTTTGATTGTGGAATTTAAACTACTTGTTGAAGCAACAACATGAGTTTAAACATGTCTTTATGTTTGATCGTATTTTACAATATATCTCTAAAATGTCTAAGGATAAATTTTTATAGCTCTTTGTGAGCTTTTCATAACATTTTGAGTTATCCCAAATAGAATTAGGATGGGAAAACTATTCCTAATTTAGGAAGCATCATCGAAATTGTCCAAAGTTACCCAATTTCCTTTATTTTGCTTCTAACACCATATTTGCATAATTTTGGCATTTCTCGCTCTACACTTAAGCTTTTCTTTTAAGAGATCAATATGAGTACTAATATTCCTATAATTTAAAATATGAACTCCTCTATATTTGCCCCATAATGTGACTTAACCTCCCATTTGGCCATGTAAGAGCCCTTCTCTTTACAGTAAAGTTCTAATAAGGAACTCGTCCTGTCATATAGTTGCTTGCTATCGGTAATGTTGAGCCAAAGTTCTATTTTCTTTTTATTTTGTGTACAAAACTCGTCAATCCTTTGCCAACATTATTCTCATTATGATTTGTTCTTTAATAAACCTAATTAGCTCATTTTTAACCAATAATATAGTTTTCTGTCACCCCTAAAGTTCTTGTTGTTTTTCTCCCACTATAAGAAAAATAGGTTTTAGTGAAAGAAATTATCGACGTTGGGAAACAAAATTGGTAATGAAAATTACCAATGAAAAAAGTCATCGGAGGAACAACAATAGGTAAATTTTAGAGACAGATAAGGAATCAGTCACAAATTTAGAGACGAAATTTTGTATATCCGTTGGTAACTTTAGCGATAGAATTTTGTATATTTTGGGTAAATTTAGGTTAATTTGCTGACAGATTTATAATATTCAATCACTAACTTGCTGATAGAATATTGTGCTGTTGTCAATGAATTTACCAATAGTAAATTATAAGTCTGTTGCTACATTTACCGACATATGTAAAACATTCGGTTGTTAAATTTATCAATGGAAAATATTATCCATCGTTAAATTTTTATCGACGAAATATGTCACTATTATTCTTTTGGTCATTTACCAACAGAATATATCACTCTATCACTAATTAGCGACAAAATATTTTAGTTCCATTAGGAAATTTAACTATGATAAATTTCAACCGCCATTTCTCCTTCCTACCTAAATTTTTTGTTGATAATCTTGTGATTTTTTGTAGATTTAATTTCTGTAAATAATAGAACATTGAGTGATAAATATAAACATTATTTTGATTTGTAATATAATAAAAAAAATTTAATTTATATGAATATGTATCTTGAAATTCATATAAAAACTGAAGAGTAGGAGACAATCAAATACATTCACTTATCTAGAAGCTATGCAGGTGGTGACGGAAGAAGCTCTGACTGCTACGATGAGTTCTTGTCCCTCCCCTTCAACTCATCCACCTCATTACAGAGCTGGTTTATGCACTTCATTAACCTCTCTACTATGTTCTCAAGCTGAGCGACTCTCTCATTGAATGCAGACTGCCTACTAGATCTAGTTGTATGGGATATAGAGGATTGCGAATAGTATATGTTTGCAAATGAACCTAAGCTGAATATCCTTTTATGAAGTTCCCTATTACCTACTAAATCAAGATATGCCTGACTCTCATCAACAATTTCAGAGTTCTGAGACTGTCATTCAATGCTTTCTTATATTTGGATCTATCTTATAATTGTTTTCTTAATAATTAATAATTTTAAATAA
>JANSVA010032539.1:0-14171 GCA_025504915.1 Erythroxylum reticulatum | reverse complement strand
GAAACTAAGTTCTCGAAATGTGCCCTTTTGGGCAATATGTTTTACAGTTATGGTAATACATATTATGTGGGTTTGTGGTGGTCCCTTAAGTTAAGTCAAGTGTACTTTGACAAAAAGGCTTCTCCCGCCTGCCCGCAAGTGGCCTTGAGCTCCTTCAAGGACTCCCATAAGTTCACGATTACGTAAGACCATTATGTGACAATACGTAGTACCTTCTGTTTTGAATCCTCCCGAACCATTTGGATGTGCTTATGTGCTCATGATAATTGGCAAAAGTGATGCATGAATAATTTGCATTAACATGAATTTCTGCATTGGAGATGTCCTTATAAATGGTTTTGCTTATTACCAATTATAAATGTTACCCATGGGCTTAAGCTCACCCTCCTTTTCCTCCCCTACATCTAGGTGATGAGCAAGATATCGAGTAGACAAGGGTCAAGGCATCACTCCAATTTTTATATAGTTTGTATTTGAAGCAAATTTTGTAAAGAGAGGCTTTAGTTTCATTTTGAGAAAATCATAGATTATGTACCTTCTGTATTTTGGAACCTTAAGACATTAATGTATTTTTGGCTTGAAATGCCTACTAAATTTTTGTAAAACTCATATTTTGATGTGAATGAAATACATATACATTATGGTTGTTTATGGCATTTCAAGTCTTCAAATGAAAATTTCAAGTTTTCATTGGGGTAGGATTTATGTTTTGTCATTGGGGGAAAATTTGCTCTATCAAGGCCGATATAAGCAAATGTGCCTTCTGGAAAGTTGTAGGTCTCTCTTTTAGCTTTCCAACGGTATACAGTGTAGAATTTTTGGACTTTTGGGTCATATGTTATAGTCCTTAGAAGGGAGATTCTTAAGAGTATACATTGGTATCATCTGTATAGACGTATCGTCTGTGATGACATCATATCATCTGTGATGACATCATATCATCTGTGATGACGTCATTCGTTTTAAGAATTGTATCGTCTATAACAACATTTCATGTTAAGAGATGCATCGTCGGTAAAGATGTATCATTTTTAATAACGTCATATCATCTATGACGACATCATTCATCTTAAGAGATGCATCGTCTATAAAGACGTATCGTCTGTGATGACGTCATTCGTCTTAGGAGTTATATCATCTGTAAAGATGCTTCGTCTTAAATGCTGTATTGTCTTAGGTTGACTTTTGCTTCGTCTTAAGTTGAACATCTGAATTGTCTGCTTTTCCATTCGTCTGTTTTTTTGCTTCGTCTGTCTTTCTGCTTCGTCTGCCTTTTTGATTCGTATACCTTTCTGCTTCGTCTGTTTTTCCGCTTCATCTGTCATTTTGCTTTGTCTGCTTTCTGCCTTTGTGACCTAAACTCCTCCTTCTGTACAATATTCGTCTAATGCTATCGTCTGCTCCATTTTTGACCTTCCGATGATAGAATCCGCCTTTGAGGTCTTTATGGAAATTGTAGACCTCGAAATCTTCCTCTTTCAAACTATCCAAAGATGGTATTAATCTGATATCCCAAATGACAATTATGCTAATTACCTCAAGATAGGTGCAATATGATTGAGGTTTTCCTAAATAAATCTGTCCTGAAATAGGAGAAGGTGTTATTTTGATGTTTATCCTGGTGAGGGATCACCACCCTTATGAAGCACGCCTTCAGATGTCATTTAGGATGTCGGACACGTGAACCATAAGGGCAGGGTCCCAACAAACAATAAGATTTTTATTAAATCAAAGATAAAAACAACTCGAATGTGAGTTTAGATATTCCTCAACATTCATAAAATCCTATCTTAATAGTTATCCCAATTCTATACATAAATAAAATTAAAATACACTAAAAATTGGATCTGAGCAGATGATAGAGGTAGCAACGTTGGGAAACCTCCTAATCTGGGAAGTACTTCACGTTAGCTTCTTCTCCGCATCTCTCTTCCTTCATCTCTTTCGCAATCTCTCAATGAACTCTCTCTAGGATTTCTTGATTGTGGCTAATGCAAGAGCTCCTTTTTTCTCTTTTTCTTGTTTATTTTTATACTTGATATGTTTGTGGCAGCCCTAAGATTTTTTGGGGTCGAAAAGGTCAAGAAATCTTAAATTTTGATTTTTCTATGTGTCTACATGTCTGCCCAATGTAGGCCACAATCGTGGGCCAAATGTAAGCTCTCTACCACGATCATGGCAGGAAGGCCACGATCTTGAGCCAAATCTGATGCTTCTATCATGATCGTGGCAATTTGGCCACGATCATGGGCTGTCTCCCTCGCTTTTGTCATGATCATGGTAAGATGGGCCACGATCGATCGTGGGCTGTTTTTTCAATCCAAGTCTTTCCTAAACTTCTCTATTCTTTGTTGTTGACCTTGAAATACTAACAAATACATCAATGTACCTCAAAGATATAATAATTAAGCTCAAATGCTTGTACTAACCCATAAAAACACTTAAACATAAATAATTCAGAAACTAACACAATTCTACCGAAAACACAGACTAAACAATCTAATAAACAGATAAACACATATCAAACTATACCCTAAAACATGATGCATTTAACACTTATCACATCCCCATACTTAAACATTTACTTGTCCTCAAGCAAACAAAACAACAAACAACACAAAGAACAAAACATAAAACAAATAATGCAACAAATGAGGCAATGACTTCAATTTCACGAAATAATTTTACTTTAAACACAATCATTCAAGTTGTTCCCAATTATTAACAAGAGAAATTTGTATATAAGCACCTTGGACTCAATATACAAACTAATCAAAAATTTAATGTTGAGTCTATTCACCCCTATCACTTGCACATACATATTGATAATCATTCAGTTAAAACAAAAGTGTAGCTATTCCTCAGTAGGTTTTCATGAAAAATCAAGCTACTAACAAGTTTAGTAGGTTTTTTTAAACATTCTTTTTTATTTTTATTAAAGGACATAAACCTAGTCTTTTACACAAAGGCAAACATTTGTGATGAATGTCGATCCGATTACTCAACTAAGTTATGTTTTTGTTAAGCTACTTGGTTAGAATGTCATTATAGTCTGTTTACATGAAGGCACACATTTATGATGCGTGTCGATCTGGTTACTTAGCTACATCACATTCTCAAATGGCTACTAGCTCTATTTATAAAAACACACAACCCTCCCTATACTTAAACAACACATTGTCCTCAATGTGAGAAGGGTACACAAACATACTAGGGGAAATAAACACAATATTCAAAAAACATAAGAAGAAATACTAACAAAAGTGAAAAGAAAAAGAGAACACGAAACCGTCATGTTGATTGAGGTGCTGATGGTGACGGAGGAAGAGATCACTTATGCTTGATGCCCATGATTACTGCCCTATCTTAGAATTGCTTCAAAAACATAAAGAGAGTTAGCACTCCAAAACATTGCAACTTATTAAGAACTTATTTTGAAAATTAAAACAAATCTAGCTACGCAATAATTTAAACCTAACTACTAAATGTGCTAATTTATGGTCATTAGCTTGACCTTCATCCTTTAAAACTTAGCGGGATTAATTATGAGTAGCTTACTTCCACCCTTCTTGTTCAACATCAGTTTTGTAGCTTGTGAACAGAGACTTTCATAGCTTCTTCAAACTCGATGTTTATTGTCATATATTCTTAGTCTTTTTGTTCTTTAGAAGATTTGAACATATCAATTATCCTGAATGAGCTACTATACTTCAGATTCTTTAATGCATCATTCATGTTGAATGTCATTTGGTCATCATTAATCCAAAGGATAAAGTTATTGTCATGGACATTTACCAAAGATTTTTTGATGTTCATATATTTTTTATTAAGAACTAGTGAATAATAGGGACAATTGACATTCTTGTCTTCATTCTCTTTCTTCATCTCTTGGTCTTCAATAAGGTGGGGTTCAGTTTGATTTTTCACTTATCCTTTTGGTTCTCCCCTATTCTTAGGTGTGATAGCCTCATATTACTCTCTTTGATGTATTTCCATATTATTTATTCTTCCACACTTCACTTACAAAATTCATAGGAAAGCTGTCTCACTTGAATCTCTCAGTTGTGAATAGACAAGGCATGATTTTCTATTACTTTCTGAATTTGCTCTTCTAGTCTCTTCTGGCCCTCTTCCATATCTGTGAGCTTATCCAAGATCTTGTTCAATTTAGAATACCATGAATTGGACTCATCTTGCTGAAATTCAAATAAGCTTTGATGTCCCATGTGAGTACTTGCATTGTTATACCAACAGAAATTTGGGTGGTTCTACCACCCAGGAGTCTACATGTTCTAATAAGGATCATTACTTCTCCAACCATACTGTGCCTCATTATAATTCACAAATGTTCCTTGCTCCCTATAATGTACATCCTCTATGATCATTATTTCCATTTCTTCTTGGCATCTAACTCTTTAGATGTCTCATTCTCACTCTAAAATATCTTGATGTGTCTCTACTTTATACCCCAAACGTCTTCTTCTTCTTCTTCTTCTTTTTATACTAATTATTTTAAAAAGATAGTGAAAAAGCTTTAGAATAAAGAACTAAACTAATCGCTTCCCTAATAACGGAGCTAAAAACTTTGATTATGGTTTTCTGATGTGTAGTTTTAATATTTTAACCTCAACATTTCGCAAGCGTACAGGTCGTTCACGTAGTACCTAAGGTGTCGATCCCACGAGGAGGGTTAATCTAATCCTAAAATCTAAGGCTAAAACTAATCGAAGAAATTCAAATTTAACTAAACAAAAACAATGATGAAATTCAATCGATTCAATCAAACAACTCGATTCAAGAATTAATCAGAAAATATTAACAAATCAGAAAATCGCAGCACACACATCAAGAATTAACTTAACGAACTACCAATTAAGAGAGAGGGGAATTTTTACTTGTCTTCAACACTAATCTAATTAATTATGAATTGTTGGATTATTGGCCTTGGACGATCCTAGGGTTGATTACTCTCTGTTGAGTTATAACCAATAGCCCTAAATTATAAACCCTAATTAGATTATACAAAACTGCAATTTCTCAATTCACAATTTATCAAAACCCTAACTAAATCTGAATTTTCCACTAGACTATAAGAAACTTATGTGAGATCCAGTTCACACAATTATCAATTTGATTGATTTCTCATTCTTATTAAATCACCTAACTCTTGTTAGCCCAATTTAATTGTTTTTCATTCGATTCACCCTCTCAGTCTATCACCAAAATATGCAAGTGTAGAAATCAATCACAATGAATCTAAATAGCATAAACAATTAGATTTTTGTTGAATCAAAGATAAAAACAACCTGAAGGTGAGTTTAGACATTCCTTAACATTCATAAAATTCTATCTTAATAGCTACCCAATTTTATACATAAATAAAATTGAAATACACCAGAAATCAGATTTGAACAGATGATAGAGGCAGCAACATCGGAAAACCTCCTATTTTGGGAAGTACTTTGTGTTGACTTCTTCTCCACGTCTCTTTTCCTTTGTCTCTTTCTCAATCTCAATGAACTCTCTCTAGGGTTTCTTGATAATGGCTGATACAAGAGCTCCTTTTTCTCTTTTTCTTGTTCTTTTTATACTTGATGTGTTTATGGAATCTCTAGGGCTTTTTGGGGATAGAAAAGGTCTGAAAAAACCCTCAAATTTTGATTTTTCTGTTTTTCTATACATTTGTCCGACATAGGCCACGATATCATGGCCAAATGTAAGCTCTCTATCACAATCGTGGTAAGAAGGCCACAATCGTAAGGCAAGTCTGATGCTTCTGTCATGATCATGGCAATTTGTCCATGATTGTGGGCTGTCTCCCTCGCTTTTGTCATGATTGTGGCAGGATAGGCCATGATTGTGGGTCATTATTTTGGTCCAAGTCATTTTGAAACTTCTCCATTCTTCGCTATTGACCCTGAAATATTAAAAACACATCAAAGTACCTTAAAGACATAATAATTAAGCTCAAATGCTTATACTAACCATAAAAACACTTATATACAAATAATTCATAAACTAACATAATTCTATCGAAAACAAATACTAAACAATCAAATAAACAGATAAACACTTATTAAACTATACCTTAAAATATGATGCATTTCAAACTTATCAAATATGTAGCATTGTTAGTACCTTTTTATGATAATGATTAGCTAAAGAAATGAGGCAGACAATCAAAAATTAAAAAAGTGTGTGTTTTGTTTAATTAATAAATATTTTGCTACCCCTTTTTAAAACAAATCGGGTTATGAATAGAGTTAGTAGCCAGTAGAGAATATGATCTACCTTAGTAACCAGGGGAAATTCATCACAAACATTTGCCTTCGCATCAAAAGATTATAATGACATTCTAACTAAGCTGTTTAACAAAAACATGATCTCGTTGAGTAACCGAGGGTCATTCATCGCAAATGTTTGCCTTTGCATCAAAAGGCTAGGTTCATGTCAATTAAAAGTAAAAAAAATAGTGTGTTGGCTAATAAATCCTATCGATCTTAGTGAATAGCTTAAAAGTTTCATGAAAAGCTACTTAAGGATAGTTTCAATTTTGATTGATTGAATAATTATCAATGTGTATATGTAAGTGATAGGATTGAATGAATTTGACATTAAGGTCTTGATTAGTATGTATATTTGGTCTAAAATAATTAGACACAAATTTCACAAGTTAATAAGTTAGAACAACTAGAGGGATCATGTTTGTAGTTAAATTTGTTTTGTTAAGTTTAATGTCATCGACCCATTATTGCATATTTGTGTGTTTTGTTGTTAATTGTGTTTAGTGTGTTGTGTTTTGCATGTTTTGTCTTTTATTTAGGACAAGAAAAAGTTTGAGTGTGAGGATGTTGATAGTGATGGATTGCATAATGTTTTAGTGGGTAGTTTAGTATGTGTTTAGTTGTTAAATTGAATAATTAGTGCATGTTTAGGTTAGGATTGTGTTATTTAGTTAGACATTTGTGTTTTGACTATTTTATAGGTTAGAGTATGCCATTAGGCTTAAATTTTGTGTATTTAAGGTGCCTTGATGTGTTTGTTAGTATTTCAGGTCAAATATAGAATAATAGAGGAGATTTTGGAGGAAGCCCAAAGCAAAACCCAAGGATTGTGACAGAAGCCTTGTGGAGGTGCCATGAACATGGCCTAATCTGCCATGATCATGACAGAAGCAAAATTTGGTGCCATAATCATGGCCTGTGCGACAGAAGACATGGACATCCTTCCGAACTTAAGTTTTTGAGGGACTTTTCGAACCTTTTGGGCATAGGAAATCCCTTAGGTAAACCCTAAATGGAAAATAATATACAAAGAAAAAGAAATGACCTAGAAAAGAACTCCAATATCTGCCATGTTGAGAAAGATCCAAAAAGAGAGGAAGAAGAAGAGAGAAGGAGGAGAAAGAAAGAGGAGAAGAAGGAGGTTGTTATGCTACTACCATCTTCCTGATCAATTCCAACCAAATGAATTCATTTTATCTTTGTTGTTCTTTCTTTGGATTGTATAAGATGGGTTTGTTAATAATGGATTTGGGTTTGATAATGATGTTCTAATTCTTGAATCAATGTTAATGTGATTTCTTTTGATGTTAATACATTGGGTGTTATGATTATTTGTTGTATTTGTATGCTTCGGTAATAAATAGAGAGAGTGAACTAATAGCAAAATTATTAGATTGGGAAATGAGAGTTAAACAATCTAATAGTTCATGCAAATAATCGAATCAAGAATTTAGATGAAGAGAGATCTTATGTGAGGACCCAATTATCTATTAGAGGGCTTAAGATCTAATTGTGATCATGTATTTTTTTGTTAATTCAACGATTACAGATTCCATAATTCAATTAGGAGTTATAATGTAGGGTTTAATGATTATAGCTCGAGAGAGAGTAATCCAGTTTTTGAAAGTCTAGGAGCGATACCGTATTAAATTAAAAGTAGTCATATTAGCATTTTATGATGGGATATATCCCCCTTTTCATATGTGACTAATCTTCCTTATGTGATTTCCATTGTTAATTTGGTAGAGCTCAATTATGTGTTAATTTTACAATTTTATTCCAATCAATCATCTTCACGTGTTTACTTTTCTTTGAAATTTTTATTTTCTTTTTAATAATCTTTTAGGCCTTAGATAATTAGAATTAGATTAGTTTAATAACTTCTAAAGGGATCGACACCTAACATACTACACCCACGACCTATGCACTTGCATTATTTTGAGGGTTTTGAATAGATTAAAACTTGCCTTAACACAGACATTCACCCATTTCATCTTCACCTTACAAGGATTTCCCTTACAACCAATCCATAAAGAACCTGGTAAAGTTCATGTTAATTATTTTGATAATTTTCATAAGGAAAGGGATGCGAGTTGCCCAATAAACATTGTCAAAATTTAAGATAAAAATAATAATTTATGCTCTCTATATAGTTAACAGACTTTTAGAACTCAATGAAGCAATTTTGTGATTGATTTTATCAATTAAGCTAGCATAATCCCTAAAGCTTAGTCATGAAGATGTAATAAGAATGGCAAGATGCTTCAAAGGTAGCTGTTACTGTTTGAATCTTACAATAGAAACTAATGTAGATTCTAGGTTTGAGTCCTTTTTGGATAGAAATAATCAAATTTTAAAGCAATTTACTTGAAGGCGAGACATTTGATAAAAATTATTAAAAGCTTTCATAAGGGCTAAAATAGATGTGGAATCTGCTTTAGAAAGTAATATAAGGTCATCAACAAAACATACATAGGATAATTTGACTATGTTCAAATTGATCCAGACTAATATGGTTCTGATAGAACTTACCGAAGGTATAACCCTCAATAGAAAATTTTGGTATACTAGCATATGGATAAAAAATCTCACATAAAGAGGTCTTTTTCATTCTTTTAAGTCTTTTAAGCATTTTTCTTTAAGTTTTATGCCATATATTTATCCTAAACTTTTAATACATAGTACTTCCCTTCTAGTTATTTAACCTAAACATTCTCTTACTTAACCTAAATTTTTTCTTATAATGACTTGTTTTCTATCTTGTGTGTGTATTTATTTACTTATTTATCTTTTATTGTTACTCTTTACCTTATTCCATAGTTATTATATTATTTTAGTACATATTTTATTTTTATTTATATGAATTTATTATATTATTATTGTTGTTATCTTGTATGTCTTTTTGTTTTTATTTTATTTTAAATTATTTTAATATGTATATGCATTTTTACTTATTAGTCTATCAGAAACAACTTTCTACCAGTTAGGGGTAAAGTTGCGTACTACTAAATCTCCTCAAACTTCCCGTATCAGCGAGACTCTCACTAGATATTATTGTTATTGTTATTTAGAAGAGGCTCATATTGATGTATGACCAATTAAACTTTAATTCATTATAATTGTTTTATTTTGTATAAATACAAAGACTCAAGTGATGAAAAATATACTTTTACATTTTAGTACGTAATTACATAACTTCATTATTTCACTTATCTTCTTAATTTAACATTGTCATTTTCTTTTATGTTTAGTTATTACACTAAATTTTAGTGAGTGTTATTATTATTATTTAGGTCAAATTCAAAACAATATTAAAAAGAAATAACAATGTAAGACTCATTGGCTAAATACTATATATTTATTTGAACTAAGGCTTGAAATCTCATATGAATTGTTTATTAGTAGATAGTTGGCCTTCATTAGCTATACAAACTAACTCATGGAACACAGGTGAAGTTTATTAAACTAGAAAAGTTCTACATTGAAAAAAATGATAATTATTTCAAATATTAAAATATAAATACAAATATTAAATATGTTTTAATAATTATTTTGTTATATTATGATATTATGAAATGCTTATAAGTACAATAGGTGGAATAAGAAAAATCCACTAACAACTTTAGAGAGAGAAGTTCTAACTTCTCTTTTACCAATAGCTGGCTTGTATGGCCAAAATTGTGCTTAGCTACTTCAATCTTTGCAAGCTGGCCATTAATCTTTGTTGTTTTTGTGTTAACTCCTACCTTGTTCTTTAACTCATTTAAAAGTTTTCACCATTTAGCTGACCACTTCCCTAAAACTTCAACTTCTTATATTTCCTACTTATACTCAAGGTCCTAAAGCTCCCACTTGCCTTTCTTCCTTTAATCTCTTATTGTTCCTGAGTTTGCTACTCTATTTTCTCCTTGTCTATTGTTGTTAAGCTCCTCTAAAACCAATTTCTAGTTTCTACTGTCTTCTTCTTCTCACCTTTCAAACACTTTTATTTTATGTTTATTTATGCTCTCTCTTTTCTTTGAATCACACCTTTTCCTTTTTTTGGAAAATATCAAGCCTTAAGCCTCTGAGTATTGAGTCATTCTTTCCTTTAGTCATGTTCCCTCCTCCCCCTTCTCCCATTACTCCTGATAAGAACACTAGATCTTGTTAACTAGGTAAAAAATTTTAATGCAGATAGCTTGAGTAAGGTTAAGAACAAAATATCTTAGCTCCAAGTAGTAGGGGATTAAAATCCAAGGTCTAAGTTACAATATTTTTCTCTTAAGAAAAAAATGAAGACACCATCTTTGCTACTCCTTTAGAGATTTTAAAGTAGGGTGAAAATGGATGGGAGTCAACTCTCCATAGTTTTTTATAGACAAAAGGTCATCCTTCCCAGTGATGAACTCCTAGACATAACTTAATAAAAAGTAATATGGTTTATAAGAGGTCTTAATAAATGAAGACAATATTTCCTCTTTAATTTTTGTACACAAACTCAAGCATTAAGGATTATAGAAGTAGGGATTTGGTATCTAAAAGTAAACCTTTGTTCTTATAAAAGTGGAAATATGGACTTCAACTCCAAAACCTCAAGCAAAACCATATTCCAATTTGGTTGAACATTTATAACATTCCCTTGAATATGAACAACTAGTGGACTCAGTTACCTGACTAATTATACGAATAATCCTATATGCTTTGATGAAGTAATAGTTGTACTTGACTAATTATACGGATAATCCAATATGCTTTGATGAAGTAATAGTTATTACTAAGAGTATCAACTATACCAAGGTATGTGTCCTTACTGACACTCAACACAAGCTCCTAGAGATCATTCCCTCGTTAAGATTATATGGAAATAAAAAAGTTATACAAAGATACATTTATTATCTCCCACTTATAGAGACTATAGTAGTCTTAATAAAGGTAAAAATGTAAGCCTACTTAGATAAGATTCATCAAGGGTGATTACCAAAAGATAATGCAATTATCCATAGTTAATAATCTCTCATAGCGTAAAGAAGTGGAAGATATCACATGAACTAACTGTTGGGCCACATTTTCGGAACCCAACTATCTAAATGTATCGTAAGGCGTGAGCATATTATCCTATAAGGTTGTTTCCATGGGATCTCCCTAGCCAACACTAGTTCAGGCAGCAGAATAACAAATTAACTTAAGAATTATATTTCCATGTCTCTAGTTTATTCTGAAATAAGAAGAAACTCATTCGAAGCTCTACATATCAAGATATCATTAAAATACCGAAGTATGTTCAATAAAACATCCAATTCATGCTCTTCCAACCGATACCCTTACTTTGATTCCATCAATATTTTTCAAATCAACACCAATGGATACCAATTTTAACATAAAGATAGAAAAATGTGTTAGAAATCTATTGGTTAAAAAATGAGGTCATTTGGAGGTCGGATGATGAAGTTATGGCCAAAAGAATCAAACATGATTATATCCTCAATCATATTGTACCCATCTTGGGACAATTGGATGAACTTTCACTAGAGATATTGGATTATGGTCGTTTTAGGGCAGTTTCTAAGAGGAATTTGAAATCTACAAATTTTGTGCAAACCTTAAGGAGAGAGTTTTCCATATAAAGGGTAAAAATCTCAAATTTCCAAAGGTGTAGATGGATCAGACGAAGGGATTCAATCTAAGATGCATCAGACAAAGGGATTCAGTCTAAGATGCATCAGACGAAGGGATTCAGTCTAATATGAATCAGATGAAGGCATTCAATCTAAGATGCATCAAACGAAGGGATTCAGTCTAAAATGCATCAGATAAAGGGATTCAGTCTAAGATGAATCAGACAAAGGAATTCAGTCTAAGATGCATCAGACGAAGGGATTTAGTCTATGATGCATCAGATGAAGGCATTGAGTGCGCAGGCGCGGCTTTTGACAAAACAACTAGATTTATTCTCAAAGTTATGGAGAATTGTAACAAACCAAATGCATTATAAGATGGGATTCAATGTAAGATGCATCAGACGAAGGGTTTTCTATAGGGTCTTCCTCACATCACCAAAAGTTCTAAATCGCTAACTACACTCTCCAAAGCATCTCCAATGGTTCCTACATCCATTCTAACATCATTTTCACTCATAATCTTCCCAAATTCACTTCTTCTAATGCAATATCGTTCCTTAAACATTCAGTTACCAATTTGGTTTTATTAAACTCCCAATTCTCAACTCAATGACTCATCACATACAACAAATTCTCATCCTTACTATAGTTGTTCTATGTATACATCCTATGCAGTATCACCACTTATAATGATCATATCTATTAACTCCGATGTACAAAAATTTCATACTTCATATCGTCAAAAATATAGAAAGATAAGCTACAACTTTGGTGAAGACAACATTGTCTAATTCTACCTTTATCAATACAGTTTTTCCCTTGAGTTCAGAACATAATTTCCACACTTATAAAAAGTTGCAAAATGCAATATCTCTTCATATCAATACAACTACTAAGGACTTTTCGTTAAACTCTTGAATCTCACCTCAAATGATTCATCCCATAAAACCTTTCCAATCTCTAACATGATATTCTAAAACAAGCAACAATTTGCGTTCTCAACAAAGAAGCACATGCATACATACATTCCATTTCCACAACCATCATACTCAACCTATAAAATGACATAATCATACATAAAAGGGAACCCTCAAATTCACATTCTCATTATTAAGCAAAGTAAATATTTGAACAATCTTTACTTACATATCAACATATACATCACTAGCTTAAAACAAATACAAAAAGGATGCTCAATGTTGATATGCCTATAAAGTTATCCTAAATGTTCACTAACTTAGTACAAACGTCTTTAACTATCTTGGAGTTTTTCGATGCCTTGCAAGGATTGCTAACCATCTCGTTCTGCATTTTCTTTCCACATGACCATTTTCCAACAATTTCTCATTTAATAGTTCTAACTTTCAAGAAAATTTTGAGTCCAACAATTCTCCCTCGTAAAGAATTTCGTCCTCGAAATTCTTACCTAAGTGACTAAACAAATGGAGGTAATGCTGTCTTTTGTTATCCTCAATCTCCTAAGTGTAGGAAAATCTCGATGGATGCTTCATATACATGCGATGCGGAAAACCAAAAAAATTTGTTCCGGGACATTCCTGAAGTCCAAGATCTATGTGTCTATACAAAGAAGTATCAGAATTCTCAAACCACAATGACCAAAGGAGACCGTCTCTAACAGTATCCACGTAGAGGTCGGAGAATCTAACCGAATCAAACTCTTTGATCCAGAAATAGCTAGAATAAAGGAGAGAGTGCTAGCTCTTACCTTGATTCTTGGAGAGAGGAAGAAGATGAAGCTTCAAGGAAGATAAAATGATGAAGAGAACTTGGAAATGGTTATATTAAAAACTTGTTTTTAAAACCTCATTTCTATCTCACGATTATCTTCCTCTCTAAGCTTTCATTTTTTTCTTTTTTTCATTAAATACATGAAATGAAACTTATAAAAGAAGATTGCTTCATCTTTACACGTTATTCATATATATATATATATATATATATAAATGCTGAAGTGGTCCAGTCACACTGGGGTCGGTCCTACAGGGTCCCAGGTGTGAAAAAACACTAGAGACCAATTTCAGCAATATTGATGTCGCGATCTCATCGGTACATATCCCAATCTCATCGGGATCCATTTGGTTCTATTTCTCTCCATATAATGGATCTCTACCAAAAACCATTTTATGAATTCTCCAAGTTACTCTTATGCGAGTGACCCATTAGATTCACGGTTATGTTGGCCACTTAGATTAACACTTAACCTAAGCAAGTCATGAGTGGTGTCTAGCAATACATCATGACCCCCAATTTACAGGAAAGTAAGTGG